>JAVJAQ010005740.1:669985-931945 GCA_032362365.1 Zygogramma bicolorata
TGTTCATCAAAGTACAAGCTACAATTGTTAATGTATTATTAGGTTTATAATTATCATTGTTAGTATTTTAACTTCCTTATACCAGAACCCCATTCTGTTTGGAAGCTATCAGTTGAAATAAATAAGATAAATAAAAAATAATATGTTATTGCGGGTTAGGAATCCTAAAAAGGAATTCAAGTTTTCGACCTTGCGGGGGATGCGCGCGATCCGCCATCTTGGATTGAAGGTACAAATTTTTTTTTTCCTGTTCAACTCTGACGGTTGATCCTACGACAACAATGTATCATACAAATTCAAAGAAGACAAACCTCGAATCCCTACAATTTTTGTATTCACACATTTTTGTCGTAATCTCAACGAGTGGCGAGTTACAGCGGACGAAACAATGAAATAATAGCAAATGAGCTACCGTGATAATCGGTAATACGCCCCAGAGCGCTTCGGTACCCAAAAAGATTGGCCGTCTAGCCGACCCCATGCCCGCGAAAGGCTCTGCGTATTTAAGATCAAGCTTCACAGGTAATTTAGTTTAATGAGGAAAATCTCTGACCCATGTTATCGAAGAACAGTTCGGTTTTTGATTCCGACGTATTGACGTTCCATACTTGTCGTCCTTGTCTATGTAAGTGGTTGCGTCTAACAGCTTACAGCCTACAGCGCCCAAAGCCGCTGACAGTTTGCCATGGTGAAATGTCAAATTTTGTGAAGCGGCTTCAAGCGCTATAAGCTGATAGACGCGGCCAATGTAAACACCACAAAGCACAAACATAACCTCAGATATTCAAATAATGAAATGAAAAAGGTTCATATTAGAAATACATGACACAAAAATGCTGTTACATTGTTTAGGAAGAATAGTGAGATACAAACAAATACGACACTTTTCTAGAAAAAAGGCTGTCATACTCGGCATCGAATCCTCTTGCGATGACACTGGTTGTGCTGTTGTTGATACGGAAGGAAGAATACTTGGTGAAGCTCTGAATTCTCAACATTTGGTACATCTGAAGTGAGTCATTTACTCACAATCACATTCTGTTCAATCAATTTCTAACATAAACATTTCCTTAGCAATGGTGGGATCATCCCAACTATAGCTCAAGATTTGCATAGGAAAAATATAGAGAATGTGGTAAAGGAAGCCGTCAACTCTGCCAATATATCCTTCGAAGAAATTGATGCGATAGCAACAACTGTTAAACCAGGTATTCCCAAAATGCGTTCAAACATAAGTTCTCACAATCAGTTGTCAACAATTTATAGAGATTGAAGTTTCAGTATATTTGCCCACTTTTATCAATATACTTTTTCATCTCCAGTATCAGCTTAATTTTTGGCCAATTGAATTGTCCTATGATTTCTGCAACTACTACAAGGCAGTCCTAGTCTTACGAACAACTAAACTTCCAATAATGTGTATTCATCAATCGAATTTTACAAAATGAACAAAATTTATATAACTGAATAGTGTGTGTAATTATTCATTCAAGTCTATTATTCCAAATGGGATAAGAATTGATAATGGCTTGGATGGATAAGTCCTGTGGTACTCAGATCTTGTGATTTTCAATGCTCATCACAGAACTACTTTTAGGAAAAATCATAACGCCAGAACTAAATCCAACAGTGTGTGAATTTCGAATTTTTGAGATAATCATAAGGTACCTATATTCCCATTCAAAAATATTTCAGAAATATCCTGTTGAGTACTACACTGATGAATCTGCTACTTCCAAAGTAGGTGCTTCTTGAGCATCTTTTTCTGCCACTGTGTTCCCAGATTCCGGGTTCTGACATTCATACGAGTCACAGGATACATTTCCACAGTCTCCTCCAGACATCACTTCCATGTCGATGTCATTTTCTTCTGTGTAATTTTCTTCTGTGAAAACAATATATTTTTTTAATAAAACCAATACATGCCCCTGAGTGATGAACAGCTTAATAGCCCAAGAGACTGTAATGGCTAGACCTTCGTTATTTTATAAGAGCTGAAATTTCTCTGCACATGTCCCCAACACAGGTGAGAACAATCAGCGATTAAGGAGTTTGGATCTTAGTTATTTGATCAGGAAATGGGTAGCAAAGATTCTCTTCCAACTCATGTGTTTTCTTACATTTTTCTTTCGGATGCCGTAGCTTCAATTGCACATTTTTTTTGATTAATTATACCTAATGCCAAAAAATGGCAATTGAGTCAGAAAGGAAAGTGGATTATTTTATCAATATCGTCGGTCATTCATATTTTTATGAGTATTTTCAGGCTCAAACTTGCATTCTCAGTATAAACTTCTATTGTCAATCCTGCTTTGAAGCTCCATAAGCAAAAACATTCAAAAATGTAAAAATTGTAGAAAATTCCTCAGTGAATGTTCAGTCAGAAATATATTTTTTTTGTTTTGTAAGCATCAAAGTTTACTTTCTTGTTCTATAAACCTTGAAGCATCTTCATGGAACATAAATAATTCAAATACATTCATTCTCCCGTTTAAATGGTGACGTCACGTAAAGTATGATTTGGAAAGTATTTCAGATGATTTAAAGCTAAAGTGATCTTAGTTTTGATCTATATTGAATCATTTTTCAAGGAAGAAAACACCTACGGTTACATATCCTACGTTTAATGTCGGCAGTACTAAAAGTAATAGAATGTTATGCACGTAAGGTGATGAGTGGGCTATAATCATAGCTGGGCACCGGTAATCAACTAATTAACTTCGTTAATCGTTAATCCGTTACAAAAAAAATAGCTTCGTTAAACGTTAAAGCGTTATATTTCGGAAGAATTAACGCAAGTTAACGTTAATCCGTTAATATGTGTAAAATTGCATCTTAATTTCGTTGCGTTAGGAACTTATGAAACAAAAACCTGTTGGATTTGGATGTTAACAGGTTAGGAACAAAACAAAATACTTGTATAATTCAGATGTCTAATTTAATCGTAGGGCATAAGGTGCATATTACCCTTCATGAACATTAACACGTTGAAGTTCTCGTCTGAAAGCGAGGATCGTTTTGGTGTTGAAGTGTCTTTAACCGTGGAAAAAAGACGTTCAACTGCAGCGCTTGAGGGTATAGCAGTATTGTATTTAATGGATAGGTTTATGAATATCTGCTCCCCGAGGAACACAGCAAACCTAACCGCTGTTGTCATATGTCAAAAGTATTTTTCATACTTTTGAACATGAATGCCTCTGTCATGGTAGTTCCTCACACCATAGGTAGTTCTCTGTCTGTTTTGAACTTGAAACTAACATGTGTCCTGGAATTGGGCACTGATTACAAGTTTTCAGGAAATCGCTGTCAAAAAATCGGTTGGTAGCGGTGAGTAGTGGTTACTATCGGACCATACCCTAAGCACCTACGCTAAGTAATGAATTGATCAAACGTCAAATGAAAGAAAGTTCCTTTCTCACTCGCACGCCTCTGCAAAATATATATGTCACTTGACGATGCCGTGCGGAAACTATTCGGCATTGGATTAACGATTAACGGACTTCTGCATATTAACGAAAGTTAACGTATCCGTTAACCTTTTCAAAAGTTAACTTGAAAGTTAATCCGTTAATCAAAATGTTAACTTCGTTAATTAACGGATTAACGAGTTAATGCCCAGCTATGGCTATAATATAGCAAGCACTATTGTATCCTGAAGAACAAATGTTCAATAAAATTTTTACTTAATCCCAATAATTCATTAAGGGACTTCTCAACGAGTCGTCCGTCATGTCCGTCAATCTCCACGCTTTCCACCCTATTGATGTTTATGATATTCATGGATATTCACGTTTTATCTTCACATCAGTGCTGTTTTGAACCACAAGTAATACATTTTTTGCATTTCCAGTCTCTTTTACACTTGTATTCTCTAATCATACCAGGGCTTTCCAATGACAACTTATCTACCCGAATCTTTCTGAAACTCATTCGAATATCAAAAATTACCGAATAATATTCCATTCCAGTATTATGCAAATCAGCATCAGAATCTTCACCGAAACCATTATAAACCCCACAAATTAAGCTTTTTGCATTTTCAAACTAGATCATAAAGAGCCTACATCTAAGTGTTAATGACCATATTGAAGAAACACTTGCTACTATAGATAATGTAATTTTTCTATTCAAAGTTTTTTTTCGTACATTTTTTCCTGTCAAAAATTTTTCCTCTTCTGATTCAATAACTTTTTTCAAATCATCTAAGAACAATTTATTTGGGCCAGTTCCAACCATACCTACACAGTATGGACTAACACCTGTCAGAAAACAACTAATCTCTTAGCTAATGATATTTATAAGAACAAACAAACTAAAATGAATTCAATAATTGCCATTCCGAGAATCAACAAACAAATCATATATAAACCAGAAATTTTCTAGACATTTCTTTATACTATCGAAAACAAAAAAATTCTGTATATCGTTTAATGAATAAAGCAATAAAGGTAATATTCAAAAAACCTTCACAATTCTATAAATTGACCAAAAATATTACTTTAAACTACCCAATTGAATAGGAAAAAGACAAATTAATGTACAAACTAACAAAAATACTATCCAAAAAATTAACATTCCCTTCCTGAAAAACTCGAGTAATCACAGTTATAATACCAGAAATTACAATAATTAACATCTGAACACTGTCCATTTCAATGAAGGAAAAAATAATCCTATCGCAAGCTCAATTGAAATATTCAAAAAATTTACAGAAGAAATAAAATCCTCTAGGTCTCTTCATATTTTCTTGAGAAAACTCAAACAATTTATGTTGATATGTTTATGTTCACCGAATGATATGATAGTAAATTATGAATAGATTACTTAGTTACATTATTATATTATTTATATTGAGATTGTGACTTCCATTTACCAGAACTATGTTCTGTCTGGAAGCTGTATGTTCAAATAAATATAATAAATCCCTTCATCAAACATTCTTTCGAGTGTGCCCAGAAGGTAGAGCCTTGTGCGGGCAAGGTTCAGCTAATTGTCATTTCACTAGACAACAAAAACATTTGAAACCCATACAATTCAAAAGCAATATCGGAAGAAAATCGTTATATTTCAACGCCATGAAAATTTGTACTAGTCTGTCCTAATGCCTAAAAAATATCAAGTTATATCAAAAAGGAAAAAGAATATTTTATGGCAATGAAAGATAAATATCGACTTTTTTTTGTTCAACTGACAATGTTCTTTACAGTTTCGAAGAGTTTTTATCTACGAGCTTTAATTCCCTGTTAATAATCAACATTCACGTTTATTGGGATTAACGTTTATTGTTTGTTTTTTCGTTTATTTATTTAATCCTAAGAAACGCATATGCATAGTGCATAAAAATTACCGATAATTTTGCAAGAAAGCGTGATATCTAAAAATTTTATATATATATATATATTATATATTATATATATATATATATATATATATATATATATATATATATATATATATATATTTTTATATATTATATTTCGCGATATTATATCTCTTTTACGAAATATGAAAATAACCGAATGCAATTTGTATAAGATATCATGCTTGAATGTAAAATTATCTGGCCATTTTTAGGTACGAATGTAATTCATTGGAATATTTCACGAATAAGGAAATTCTCAAAGAAATGTTATTTTTTGTTCATTTATACTTTCCTCTATAGATTGTATGGAGCACTCACCAAAACGCGAAATGTTTTTTTATTTCTAAGTTTATCTGACATTTATTTGTGTTGTTTACTGACGTCTAGCGATACGGTTTCAAATGTGTTGTTATGGTGCAGGTACCGCTGTAAGTTTTCGATAATTGCATTGCTCTTATGGCACATTTTATATATTATGAGGGAAATATTCATTATAATATTCGGAGTGGAAAGTTTTCGTTGGAAAGCCCTAGATTTCGCATTAATAATAATCTACGACTTACCTGCCATCAGTTCGATATTAGTTTCCCTCGCGTTGTACTCTTCTATGAGATGCTCCGGCTCGCTGAGATCGCTGTCGCTGCTGCTGCTCGATAGCATCAGCGACACGGCGGAGTTGAGGAGATTCGGAGAACTTATGGAGACGCCGACGCCGAGCAGTTGTCTTGTTTCCTCTTCTCCGCTGTGGCACGACGAGTTCTCCCGTGACTTTTGACCGCTCACCTGGAGTTTATAATAATCGTCGATCGCGGACATTGGCATAATAGCATTGTTTCATAGACATTACAACTAATGGACTGGACAGTTTTCCGTATAACACAATGCGGAATATATTAGAGAGAGAAAAGATATGCACATTGTGAAGGACATAATGACAATTTTATACTTGGATTACTCTGGACCAATCGCACCGCTTTGCTTCATTTGTTGTTCATCTTCATCAACTAGGTTTACCTGCTATGGATTTGCCAGTCAGATTCATTGTTTCTTAGCAATCAATCCTAGCTTAGTTAAACCTTCATCAAGTAGAAGCAGTGCAATTGGCCCTCTTCTATACTTCTTAACCTCCCTTTATCTGCTACATCGAGGAAGGAATGTGCTAAGAGGTTATACTTCTATCTTGCTCCTTCCACAGTCATCTAATAATAATAATAATAATGTCTTTATTTGTTTTCTGGTATTTGACATCCTATTTTATACATAAAGAAAGATTATATTAACAAATATGGAGCGAAATTCAGAATTGTTACATTACTAAGTAATGTCCAATTCTGCTCTTCCATTTAACTCCTTCATAACTTATATTCTAAGAGTAAACATTTGATGTAGAAAAATTCGTTGAACAATAGAAAAAAAGAAGTAATAATTTCATTTAAATGGGTAATGAATGAGTGACATCCTGTGTTGTGGTGTTATGTTGTTTGCCTATCATATAACCATTTTTTGACATTTTTCTTGAAGTGGTGACTTTTATAACTTTTTAGCTCTGGCGGAATATTGTTGTACGTTTTATATATTTGAAAACTGAATGACCTTTCATAGAGTGAGGTTCTGTGGCGTGGAGCTGTAATGTTATTTGGATATCTGACTTTCCATCTAGCAGTATCTGATCTGAATTTGATTTTCTCGAATAGATATTGAGGTTGTTTATTTGAAATTATTGAGTGAAATAACGACAAGTTTTGCAAGGTGAATATATTTTTCATATTGAGCCATTTTAATTCTTCAAGTTTGTGTGATATTCTTTGAAACTTTCTCATTCCAAAAATGAATCTGAGACATGAATTTTGTACTTTCTGTATTTTTGCCATGTGAATACTATCAATGCAAGGTGAATATACTGGTGAACAAAATGAAAAATGTGAAAGGACTAATGATTTACATAGATCAGCCTTTGTTTTGGTTTCTAAGTATGAGCGGTGTGGAAATAAAATTCTCAATTTCATATAACTCTTTTGTATGCATTTGGATGTGTGAGTCCTGTATCTGAAACTATTGTCCAATGTCAGTCCTAGATTTTTGGCTTCGTTAACTATATCAAGAGTAACCCCATTTATTTTGATGTGTATTTTATTTTGATGTTGTTCAAGTATATGTTGAGGCCCGAAGATTAGGACTTTCGTTTTTACTGGATTCAAAGCCAATTCATATTTATCGGATGCTTCATATATCGATTGTAGATCAGAGTTTATGTTTTTTATTGCGCTCTGTATGTTTTTTGCTTCAAAAGAGTGGTATAACTGTGTGTCGTCTGCGTAGGTATGCATATTACAGTAATTTATATAATTTATCATTTGTGATGTGTATAAACAGAAAAGTATTGGACTCAAAATTGCGCCCTGTGGTACTCCTCTAGTAAGACAAACACGATCTGATACTTGATTTTCAAGTCTTACCTGTTGTGATCTACCAAATAAATATTTATCTAGAATTTGAATTGCATTTGTTGAAAATCCATAAAAGTGAAGTAAAGCAGATAATATGTTCGGATTCACACAGTCGAACGCTTTACTGTAATCCAGTAATATTAACACTGTGAGTTCTCCCCTATCGGTAGCTCTTAAAATATCGTCTGTAATTTTGAGCAGTGCTGTGGCACAGCTGTGCTGACTTCTGAAGCCTGACTGATGTACTGGTAATAAATTATTCGCTTTAACGTATTCCTTTAATTGGTCATTTATTATAGATTCTATAATTTTGGAGAATATTGTAAGAATACTTATTGGTCTCAAGTCTTTGTATCCTTCCACACTTGAAATCTTTGGAATTGGTGATACTAATCCAATTTTCCACTCTTCAGGGAAATAACTTTCCAATAAACAACTATTTATGATATGTAGCAAATAGTACTTTATAACGGGATAGCATATTTTTATCATTTCAATATTCAACCCATCTGAGCCTACAGCAGTGGTTTTAATGTTATTTACTTTTTCTGTAATTGTTTTTTCGTCTACTAAATGGAAGTTGAACGAGTTTTCTGTGATATTTTCTTTAACATTTTCATTTAAATATTGTATGAGTTCTTTATTTTCTTTGTGGTTTTTGGGGATACTTTCTATAAAAAAGTTATTTATTTCATTGGGATTTCTAAGATGGGCTGGGATATGGTTATTTTTTATTTGGTTGCATATATTTAATTTTCTTAGTTCATTCCATATATTTTTTGAATTTTTATCTTTTGACAAGTATTTATAATAAGCTTTTTTTCTTGTTTCACTGCAAATGTTGTGTAATTTCTCAGTTGTTTGTAATAATCATAATGTCCACTATGTTTGGTTTGTTTATATTTCTTTTTAGCTTTGTCTCTCAACTCCATCATTAGTTTTATATTCTGGGTGAGCCAAGGAGCATACGGTTTTGTACATCGCACATACTTGAGTGGGGCATATTTATCAAAAGTTGTTTTAATACAATCTACTAAATATTTCACTTTCTCATCAATATTTTCCATGTAAAAAATTTGTTCAAGGTTTTTTTCTTTCATATGCTCGTGTAATTTATTTATGTTTAAATTTTTCAGTTGTCTGCAGTGGATGAACTTTGGTTTTATTTTCATTTCTTTCAGTTTCACATAAATTCCATCATGGTCAGAAAAATCACAGTTATGAATGCCCGAGTTCATGACTAACTCTTTATTTGACGTGAGAATTATGTCAATAATTGTCGCACTGTTTCTGTTTATTCTGGTGGGTGTATCAATAAGTTGTGTTAATTGTAAATCTTCGATAAATGAATATAATAGTTTGGAATTTTGGTTGTCTGTCTTAGAAACATCGATATTGAAATCACCCAAACAATAAATATTTTCCGTTATTGGCAAAGAAACAGAGTATGAATTTTCTAGTTCTTTCAAAAAATCACTACAGTTGGTGTTAGGTGGACGATATACTACTCCACAGATGATTGTTTCGTTTTTATTTATAATTATTTTGACGAAAAGTTGTTCAATATTGGTTGTAGTCTCAATAATTTCATATTTGTAATTTTTTGATATGTACAGCCCCACTCCACCCCCTCTAGTCTCTCTATCCCTTCTTAAAAAATTATAACCTTCTAAATTTACACTATTTGAACTTGTACTTCGATCTAACCATGTTTCTGTTATTGCCATTACATCTATGTTTTTCCCATATAGAAAATGCTTCAGATTGTTGATTTTTGGTAATAGCGAACAAATATTTAAATGTGATATCAGAAAATTACGTTCCATTAGTATACAGTTATAAAAACTATTTAAAAATAACGAGCAACACAGCGATGTTTCTACTTTTTATAATCAGTAAAGAACTAAAAAAGGATTTGCCTAAAAAGTCTACCCATAAAGTAAATTCCGTATTCTGTAAACAGTTCTATGTGTTCCTATATAAGCTAGACTCAACTGAGGTTGAAGAGTTCATTTCTGAAAATGCTGGTTTGGTCTTTCCTTTGATTATTATCGTTTATTCATAAAAAGTAGATTGGTATTGCATCTAAAATTAAAGAAATCTTAAGACTGTCTTGATTGATAAAACTAACAAAGTTTCTTTATGGGTGCATGTGGAACCTTGGAAAGCTCATCAATTGAGTCGTAGCAGTATTCAAGTTTTTCAGGCCAGTCTTCAGGGATCAAACAGACGATCAGTCCGAAAAATATACAAGTATTTTTTTTTTGTTTGACGTGTTCATTGTGATATACATTTGGAGAATCCTGATTTGTGGACATCATTCCCTATGACAACGATAATGTGTTTTCGCAAAAGGATGAAATTTCACTTTCACTTTTCGTACCACATCTCCGAAAAATATCTAGAAAATTCCAAATTTGCTATTGAATTAGCAACAAAAGGAGTAAAGAAAATGGAAAAACATTCAAATCTCTTTTATGTCATATCTATATATATATATATATATATATATATATATATATATATATAACAAGTTTATTCTGCAGATTTTCCCAATGGTTTTGAGGTTCTTTGTGATGAAGAACCCCAGATGAGCACATGAGTATCATGAATGATTTTTGTTTTTATTTTTTCTATATGTGCCTTCCAATTCAAAGTTTCGAGTTGTTCGTTTATATTATATAGTTTTTCCGTCAAATGAAGAGGGATGACATAATTGTTGGTTTTCTTTTGTAAACATACGGTTAGGCCATGAGGCAAAATGAAGGAGATAACCTTTCGGAATGTTTTTTGGATGTTTTGGGCTCAACTTTGACGCGTTCAGTCTCGACAACTAATCATCACTGGTATTCCACTTTATCCCATTAATATATATTCATTTCTTGTCGTCGAAAACTAGTGATTATAAAGATAAAATATTTTTTTTCTTCTAAGTCTGACATTTATTTGTGTTGTTTACTGACGTCTAGCGATACGGTTTCAAATGTGTTGTTATGGTGACTTGATACAATGCAATTACCGCTGTAAGTTTTCGATACAATGCAGGTACCGCTGTAAGTTTTCGATAATTGCATTGCTCTTATGGGACATTTTATATATTATGAGGGAAATATTCATTATAATATTCGGAGTGGAAAGTTTTCGTTGGAAAGCCCTAGATTTCTTCTATCCAAAGTATACATTTTCTGGACTCATTGTCGGGAGCAAAGTCATACTTTTCCTCCATAGGGAGGTTTGATACGTCATCAATGAAATAACTTGTACTACACTGACGACCTCAACTATATTCTATTATATAAGTATAAATTTTACCGTTCATTCATAGAAAACCTTGTATTTTCCAAAATGGTGCAAATCACTGAAGAAGGTAAGATAATCTCAAGAAGTGAATATATTTAAAAAAATAAAAGTTAAACGTCAAATATTATAGTAGGGCTACATCCCTATCTATTCATGATTCCGCATAAATTCTTTGCACGCCTGCATAAGACCAAGTATTGATTATCAGACATTGATCATGATAGGTACAATGGGAAATATAGGAGTTGGTTCGAATCCGGCGTCAAGACCTTTTGCTTTAATCCTTTGTTTTGTAGGTTCTCCTAATTTCGGGAATTTCAGGAGCATGCTATACTGTACCTACTTCTTAGTTTTAATTCTTTAGTCAATTTCATTTGTTACATTCATAAATACTTATTTTAAATGACTTTTGCGAGGGAGGCGGAAAAATCATTTGTATAACATGGAAGTAAAGTGTCTTTTCCTAAAGCAGTAAACTTCATCTTCGGTAGGAAAAGTATCACTTTGTTCCCTTGTTATACAAATAGCTATTGATCTTCATCAAAGATTGAAGACTTTCACGGCCGGCAACTAATGAATTGTTAGGTGCTTCCGGGCTTCTGAGCCGTGGACAACAGGTTTTGAGGCCTGACGTTTCGTCTGCATCTGCGGCAGACATTTTCAAAGGCGATGCGGCAATGGTCGAAGTATCCTTCTCTGTTGCGAGGCTTTGATCTGATGTGGTTCAGATGATGAGTCACTCTTTATCGAATCTGGGTTCGGACGGTCGATTGATCCTAATTGATTATTCGAAAGCGTTTTTTCTCTCATTGGGAGGGTTCGTACATTTTGAACTGCTGGCATCCATGTTCTATGAATGTTCAGGCTCTCTTCTTTGCGGTTGAAGTTGTTTTTATGTTTATGAATTTCTATGGCCTCCCTATAGAGCCTGGGGTAATAGCTCCTACTTGTGTCCAGCACTTGTGTTCCGTCGAAGTCAATGTCATGACCTTCCAACAGAGCGTGTTCGGCTACCGCAGATTTTTGGGTTTGGCCATAGCGACAACTTTTTTTGTGTTCGGTTAACCGCGTTTTTATGCTCCTTTTTGTGGTTCCGATATAGACAGAACCACAACTGCACGGTATTCGGTACACTCCTGAGGTAGATAATGGATCCCGTGTGTCTTTTGCGGATCTGAGGCTTTCTTGAATTTTCCTCGTGGGCTTGAAAATTTCTTGCACCCCATGTTTTTCTAAAAGTCTTCCAATGCGGTCCGTCACACCGTTAATATAAGACAGACACGCCCGTCCATAAACGGCTGGTTCGGGGCCATTCATTGAAACTCCTCGTCTGGGTCGCAAGGCTCGGTGAATTTCGTCCCTGCGGTAGCCATTACATATAAAGGCGTTTTCTAAATGACGCATCTCTTCCTCGAAATATTCTGGCTCAGAAATGCGTCTCGCTCTTTCTACCAGGGTCTTAATTACTCCTCTCTTTTGCCTCGGGTGATGGTTGGAATTCTTGTTGAGGTACCGATCTGTGTGAGTGGGCTTTCTATACACTCTATGCCCCAGTTTTCCATTCTCCCGTCTTTCTACCCATACGTCCAGGAAAGCTATTCTCCTATCCTTCTCAGTTTCCATCGTGAATTGAATCTTTGGATTCCAGGAATTCAGATGATCCAGGAATTTCTTCAGCTCGTCTTCTCCGTGACCCCAAATCACGAAAGTATCATCAACATATATCATCAACATATCTCAGCCAACATTTCCCACCAAATTTGGTGGGAAACACTGAGTCTTTCGTTAGAGACTCTACACATTTTATCGGGAAAATAAAAGATCTGACATTAAACCCGAATGATATGCTGGTGAGTTCCGACGTGGTTTCCCTATTCACAAATGTCCCGATAGATGAAACTCTGAACCTGATCAGTACTTTTGTTCCTCCAGACATAACCGCCCTGTTCAAGCACTGTCTGACTTCAACATATTTTCAGTGGGATGGAAAGTTTTTTGAACAGAAAGAAGGGGTTGCTATGGGGAGCCCACTGAGCCCTGTGGTGGCAAATTTCTTCATGGAACATTTTGAAAAACAAGTTCTAGGGCGTTGGCCGGTCCGACCATCCTGTTGGCTGAGATATGTTGATGATACTTTCGTGATTTGGGGTCACGGAGAAGACGAGCTGAAGAAATTCCTGGATCATCTGAATTCCTGGAATCCAAAGATTCAATTCACGATGGAAACTGAGAAGGATAGGAGAATAGCTTTCCTGGACGTATGGGTAGAAAGACGGGAGAATGGAAAACTGGGGCATAGAGTGTATAGAAAGCCCACTCACACAGATCGGTACCTCAACAAGAATTCCAACCATCACCCGAGGCAAAAGAGAGGAGTAATTAAGACCCTGGTAGAAAGAGCGAGACGCATTTCTGAGCCAGAATATTTCGAGGAAGAGATGCGTCATTTAGAAAACGCCTTTATATGTAATGGCTACCGCAGGGACGAAATTCACCGAGCCTTGCGACCCAGACGAGGAGTTTCAATGAATGGCCCCGAACCAGCCGTTAATGGACGGGCGTGTCTGTCTTATATTAACGGTGTAACGGACCGCATTGAAAGACTGTTAGAAAAACATGGGGTGCAAGCAATTTTCAAGCCCACGAGGAAAATTCAAGAAAGCCTCAGATCCGCAAAAGACCCACGGGATCCATTATCTACCTCAGGAGTGTACCGAATACCGTGCAGTTGTGGTTCTGTCTATATCGGAACCACAAAAAGGAGCATAAAAACGCGGTTAACCGAACACAAAAAAAGTTGTCGCTATGGCCAAACCCAAAAATCTGCGGTAGCCGAACACGCTCTGTTGGAAGGTCATGACATTGACTTCGACGGAACACAAGTGCTGGACACAAGTAGGAGCTATTACCCCAGGCTCTATAGGGAGGCCATAGAAATTCATAAACATAAAAACTTCAACCGCAAAGAAGAGAGCCTGAACATTCATAGAACATGGATGCCAGCAGTTCAAAATGCACGAACCCTCCCAATGAGAGAAAAAACGCTTTCGAATAATCAATTAGGATCAATCGACCGTCCGAACCCAGATTCGATAAAGAGTGACTCATCATCTGAACCACATCAGATCAAAGCCTCGCAGCAGAGAAGGATACTTCGACCATTGCCGCATCGCCTTTGAAAATGTCTGCCGCAGATGCAGACGAAACGTCAGGCCTTAAAACCTGTTGTCCACGGCTCAGAAGCCCGGAAGCACCTAACAATTTATTGATCTTCAGTTAATTTGGCAATTTCTTGATATTGCCGGAGATGTGACACGGAAAAAGAAAAATTTCACCTTCTTGCTAAAATATACTATGTTGCCATAGGAAATGGTGTCCACGAATCAGGACTCTTGTAATTTACACACAATGAACACTTGGAACAAAAAAAACCTGTGGGTGTATGTTTTCCGCACTCTTTCCCCCGACGACTGACTTATTATTTTATTCTATTTCACCTGAGTTTGTATGGACGACTCGGAGGTGGAGCTGCACACCGAATTGCCGTTGGAGCGCGCCTTCGACGTACAAGGACACTGGATGGTCGAAATTTCCTCGGTATCCATCGGATTCGCATCGAGACTCGTAGTAGCGACCGTCACCCGTTCCTCGAAAATGGGAAAGTTTGCGGAAACCGATTTTTCGGGAACGTCGCCGCCGTGCGAGGTCGACGGTGAAGGATCGGTTCCGATATCAAATGTGTATTCCGGTGTACCTGAGGAAAGATGACTATAGTCACGGATATTTTTTGGACCAATTTTTTGACGTGACAACGTCTTATAATTCGATGGAGCCGGCTGTACGCACTAAAAACATGACTCATGCGGCGTTACCTCGCTCTGAGGCGTTCCATTTAAGGCTTGAAGTGCAAGCGAGAGCGTGAAACGAGCGACAAAGAGGCACAATCGGCCTCCGCGTTCGGCAGCGTTCGACATCTGTCTCTCTCCTACTTGGTTGAGCGATGCGTCCGCGTAGACAGCTGCTATACAATAATACATTTACATGTTTTCGTCAAATATGAAGTGCAGTGAAAAGTGAATGTGGTGTCAATGACATAATTGTATTTATGATGCGTACAAATAAATGTAATATTATCAATTCCATGGTGATTTCCATTTACCTCCTGCTGCTATACAATAATACATTTACATGTTTTCGTCAAATATGAAGTGCAGTGAAAAGTGAATGTGGTGTCAATGACATAATTGTATTTATGCGTACAAATGAATGTAATTGTATCAATTCCATGGTGATTTCTATTTACCTCCTTCTCTATATCCATACAAAATCTCATATCTATCAAACAAATAAAATTAAAATTTTCTTTTGACAAATGCAACCATTCTATCAGTATTTTCTTATGACGTTGTCACGTTCAACTTCAGTAAACCGACTTTACAGACAACCGATTTTTCTAGTTTGCCTTCGAAAAAAGAGATACTTTGAGCTAAAACAAATTGTAATGGAATTCACGCGCTGCAGGGTACTTCATGTTAAATCCTCCTTTCAAATTAATTTCTTTCGAAATTTTAAAAGAATTTGATTTTACCGCTAATCACTAGGAAATTTTGACATTCGTCACAAAAGTTCTTGAAGAAGTCAACATTTCCTTAGTGTGAGTAAATTATATTTCCTTAACGTGAAGAAATGATATTTTCTTGTTGTTATAGAGCAAGAGCCCGCGACCGCCAGACCTTCGTTATTTTATAAAAGCTGAAAGTTTCTCTGCGCATCTTTCCAATACAGGTGAGAACGATCAGTGACTATGAAGTTTGGATGATGGTTACTTGGTCAGGTACAAGGTAGCAAAGGTGTATGAAATAGTACCCCACTTTTGTTATAGTATATTACTTTATGAGGCGCGTAATATCGGGCACGTCAAGAAAAGTCGCTTCTTTGCCGAATAAAGTATACTATTTGTTCTTCAAACGTAGCAATTTTCAACCATAAATAGTACAATTCATACGATATTTTTACTCGAAATTAACTGTGACAACTATCAAAGTCGTCTAGATGTTAGAAATTAAAATAATTAAGTCGTCGGTGGGATTTGCGCCTCCCTGGTTACAGTTGTTTGACAGTTATTTTATGTTATTAAAGAAAGCTTATTGTTGTTGCAACCGCAAGCGCAAATTTAGTGCGAAAATGGAAAACCTAAACGAAATTGAGTCCGCGGCTAATGATGCAGTAGCACGTTTGGGGCCCTCCAAATCCGGAATAAAGTATCGGTTAGCGTACAAGCACTTCCAAGAGTGGTGCGATACAAGAGGAGTACGGCAAGTTACCGAAGATGTTTTACTGGCATATTTTAATATAATGGAAAATGAAAATAAATGGAAATCTTCTACAATGTGGTCACGATACTCTATGATAAAATCCGAGTTAGTTATTAGAAAAATTGTGGATATAAGCAAATTTTTAAAGTTACGTACCTTTCTGAAAAAGACAAGCGAAGGATATACTGCAAAGAAGTCTAATGTTTTCACTAAAGACGAGTGATAAATTTTTGTTTGGAGAGCCAGATAAGTTGTATTTAGGATTAAAGGTAAAAAAATTATATTGCAAAGCATGTAGTATACTCTACTAAATTATAAAAATATTTCAGATTGTTTTGTTAATTGGGGTTACCGGCGCCTGTCGATGCGACGAATTGGTAAAAATGAAGACTGTGGACATTGAGGATAAAGAAAATGTAATAATTATCAAAATCCCAGACAGTAAAACACGACAAATTAGATCTTTTACGATAATTGGTCAAAACTACATTAAACTGTATAAAAAGTATGCATCACTGCGGCCTGAAAATTTCACAGAAAACCGATTTTTTATAAAGTACCAAAATGGAAAGTGTTACCGAAGCGTCATGGGAATACATTCGATAAGCGCAGTAGCCCAAAAAGTAGCTAGTTATTTAAATTTAAACGATGCAAGCGCATACACGGGTCACTGTTTACGACGAACTTCAGCAACACTTTTAATTGATGGAGGCGGAAATCTAGAATGCCTCAAACGACATGGGGGCTGGAAATCAAGCACGGTTGTCGAAGGATATATAGAGGATTCAATAAGAAATAAGAACGATAATGCTCAAAAAATTTTAAACCCTCATGATTCGCCAACATCGGGAAATCGGGAATGATTGCTGAAAGTTGTGCTCGACCATCAGTATCATCAACAATTACTAATGCGTATCAAGAGTCGGGAACATTTTTGCACGGTTTCAATTTTGAAAATGATTCATTAACTAATTGTACTTTTAATATTACTATAAATAAAAATGATGTTTAATTGTTGTTAATGACATTTGTATTGTTGCTTTGTGACATGTTTCATATTGTTGCCATGACAACATTTTTCCCTCCGCCGTAAAGAAATGGGAAAAAAAACTGCTGCCGGCGGAGACATCAAACTTTGACAGGATCAAGTTAGATAAGTAATATCATCATTATTTGACGTTTGAAGAAAAAAGTATAAAGCTCAGTTGTTTCATATTTTCTTTGGAATGATATTAGAAATTACATCATCCATTGCCACACACTTACTACGGAAAGTAGCTGTGGATTCCGGTAGCCACAGGTGTCCTTATTATCCCCTAAAGTTTGCGCCAGATTCTGTCCGTGCGTTTAGCAACAATTAGCGATTGAAAACCAGATTTTTTTTTGTTTTTTTCTTATATAATGGAAAATATTGGTCGGATCGAAAGTTGTAAATAGTTGAAAAATCTATCAATTAGCGTTGGCTCGATGTCGACATTCTAATTTGTTGCTCAACTATTGCGTTCGGAAATCAAAAAATGGCCTTTTTTTTCATCATTTTATTAAAAGATGTTAAAGTACATTATTTGGCGGTTGTAAATGTGAATTCGGAAGCTAGTAGAAACTACAGTTTCAATTCGTTCGAAAAAAAGTTGATAGGTTAGCAACAATCTGATTTGTTATTAAAAAAAGTGTCCCACTAGATTGTTATTTCTTGCCCTATGGATGATCGCAGAGCAATGAACGAAACGGTTTTGGATAGTCAAAGAGTTGAACTACTACTTATCATTTTTGGAAAATCGATTTTTGCAATGTACTTCAAAAATGGCTCCAAATAAACGTTATTCAAACTAAAAAACAGTGAGGGAAAAATGGCCGTATCAAAATGTGACGAAATAATAATAATAACAACATTTATTCATCCCAAGAAACATTTACAGTTTATAAATAGGGATATTGAACATAAAAAGTGAAATAGAACAAAATACGATTATGTAGCAGGAATATATGGAAAAAAGACTGTTGAATTGATAAATGATCAATAATAGTTGAATTCTAAAATATATCATTTTGATGATAAAATATATGTTTTAGGATTGTGTTTGAACTTTTTGATATTTTTAATAGTTTTAATTGAATTCGGTATTTTGTTGTAGAGGTTTGTTTCCTCGTGAAAAATTGATTTTTCCCTGAATCTGGTATGTATTGAATGTACCACAAGTTGTTGAGCCTGTCTAGTGCCGTGAGAATGTGTAGTATTGATTTCATTAAAAAGTATTGCAGAGTGTTTAATCTTATGTTTCACACAGGGAATAAAAGTACATGTTTTCAAGTGGTATATAGAATTAATGTCAAGAAGATTATGTGGTTTATTAAGATTCACATTAAGGCATTGTATAAATACAATATTGAAGCGGTTGCCGTTGCCCATATAGATGTGAGATATTGTAGATTAGAATATACCAAACAGAAATATATTAATCTCAAATATTTGAATGAAATTTCATTTCTTATTCTGAATAGGACTCCAAGTAAAGGTGAAATTTTCTTGCGTAATTTTTCAATGTGAGTTGCCCATGAAAGATTCTGATCTATGTGAAGTCCCAAAAGTTTGGTAGTTTTAGAAAATTTTATAGAATCATTTTTAAATTTAAGTGGGCCACAGTGGAAAGCTGCTATTTTTCTACGAATTTTGCTAACTGACTGTGACTTTTGTTCCACGATAATTATGAGCCGAGATATTTTTTTAATTTAATTTCTCTTTTCTTTGTTTATTTATATGAAACAACGAGACCGCGACGACTGCACAGAGCAAGAGTCATATTATCCATAGGAATCAGCAAAATTAGTTTTCTACAATTATTTATCGTATTTATTGATGGGAGCAGTGGAGATTCTTCTTGGACCGTTCGACCGCTTCATATAAATAAACAAAGGAAGGGGGAATTAAATAAAAAAGTGTTATCTCGGCTCCTAATTGTCGTGGAACAAAAGTCAGATTGGCAAAATTCGTAGAAAATAGCAGCTTTCCAATGCATTTCGTCGCATTTTGATACGACCATTTTTTCCTTATTGTTTTTTTAGTATGAATTACGTTGTTTTTTTGATAAGTTGTAGTTCAAATTTGACTATCCAAAACCGTTTCATTCATTGCTCTACGATTATCCATAGGGTAAGAAATTACAATCTAGTGGGACACTTTTTTTAGTAACAAATTAGATTGTTGCTAACCTATCAACTGTTTTCCAACCAAATTGAAACTGTAGTTTCTACTAGTTGAAAGCTTCCTAAATTCACAGTTGCAACCCCCGAATGTATTTTAACATTCGTTAAGAAAGTAATGGAAAAACCCTTTTTTTTAATTTCCGAGCACGATAGTTAAGCAACAAATTAGAATATCGACATCGGGCCAACGCTAATTGATAGATTTTTCAATTATCTACAAGTTTCGATTTACCTTTTCTTCGATCCGACCAATAGTTTTGATTATATAATCAAACAGTTTATTTGATTGGATTAGAAGTTATCTTCTCTGAAGCTGAAGTAGGTGCAGATATGCGCAGAGAAACTTTCAGCTTTTATAAAATAACTAAGATCTGGCGGTCGCGGGCTCTTAAGCTATTAATTTAATGATCGCAACATTTTTCATAGTAACCCAAATAACTTTATTACAAACTCCAAACCACCATTTATTGTGAATAAAATTATTAGCGATTTTTTCAAAGCTAATTTATATCTGTCGAATTTTAAACCATTTTCGGAAAAATAGTGTGTTTACCCCATAGGAAAAGCCACATTCCTGGACTGTTTCTAAGTCTCGGCTTGCGCCTCGACTTAGCAATCTTCACAGTCGTCCAGGAACGTTCGGCTTTTCGTATCTGCTAACTAATACACTATTATTGGAAGGTTTTCTACCTCTCGAAAACAAAAGCTCATTTTTTGACTAGCAAATCTCTGTCCAGTTAAACTTGTTCATAATGGCGCATAAAGTTTCAGGCTGTCCTTAGCGAAGTGTTACACAAAACAAATTGTGTAATTGTTTTAAAAGCTAATTTGTGGAGTGAATATTTCGGGATTCCCTTTTGATATTTCATTAAAAAAGCCACATGAAAGATAAAATGAATTCATTTTGATTGGTTTACAACCGAAACTTACTTGTATTTGTAACATTAGCGACGACCGAACTTGATTTTTTCGAAATTTCTGCTGCCAAGCGTTCTTTGGATTCATTGATTTGGGAAACGTATTGGTTTTGCGCTGCCTGTAGTTGATTGATATACCACTGTTGGTCCCGACATCTTTGATAGAATGTTGGAGCTCGTACTTGAAATCTGAAATTCTCAACTTTCAGTATTGCAAAAATTCGAAGATATCTATAACTGCCAATAAAATATACAGTACATTAATCACATTAGAATCGTGAATATTGGAGCTCAATATTTTCGATGATTATACAGGGTGTTCCTGGACTTACTCTTTTCGTTTCGGGAATGTATAGATAGGGTCAAAATATCACCAGTACTTCATATAACTTTTGTTCCTAAAAGCCTTCGTTACCAAGTTACGGACCCTCAAAGTAACAAAATGAAAAATGCTTTTTGATAACTTTTCGAGTGGATGTTCAATATAAACCAAATTTTGGTGGTTAACAAATCAATTGCTTTGTTGAGCTTTCACGCAGGAGTCAGTTGTTCTCAAGATGCATATAACCCTGGTGCGTCGACAGATATGTTTAGTCAAATCCTCTCGATCTGGGAAACCGAAGCCAGAGCTTATATTTTTTGACGGTAGGTAGTGACACAGGTAGTGATACAAATGCGATTTTCCAGGTAGTGATACAAATGCGATTTTCTTGGGCTACATTTCCAACCAGGCGGCAGCTTACGAGGGAATGTCAATACCGACGGTCTTATTGGCTGAATCCTCACGGGATTTTTCGTCACCAATAGAATCATCAGTATACAAAATATGTAAGGCCAAGTTCGTCTAATAGAAACCTATCAATTTTTTTGAAAAGTTTGACACTTCGATTTGAATTTGAAAAACCAGTTCATATTGTGACACTTTTTCATTTCAATAGATTACTAGAATGCCAGGATCGAGCCACAAGAAGTATAGATATTCGAGGTAAATTCTCCATCCAGAGAGATCTAAACAAAATTCCATAATGAAACGTCAGGAGCTTCACTGAAACTTCCGAATCCGAACGTTTAGATTTCTCGTCACATCCTAGATATATACTCGCTATGATTTTGATAGAATAGGTATACCTTGAACAACTCAAATCGATTTGAAATGATATACATCATTTGAGGAGTGCACGATTCAATTCACTAATCCCCTGTACGAAACTCATAATAAATCGCTCGCACAACATTACTTACCTATCTTCGGTTCCTCAGATATCAACTATACTTCCAAGTTTCACTCACAACCATTGATTAGGAACATTTGAAATCACATTCACAGAGATTTTAATTCATATTTCATCAACTTGAAAGCGAAAGGAAAAAGCATCAAGTTATGATTCATGACATAACCTATAAATTTGATTTAATCGAAAGGCGGGACCGTTGACGTTCACGGCATCACAGATTAAAATTTCAGTGGATCAGGGTAGGCTTCGAAACCAGATTCGTGAGATGCGCCTCTGGTGAAGGGTTTTCTTCAGTTATATCTCTTCAAAATCAAGAACGCCAGATATCGAGAAGTTATGACTACGATTTTTCAGGTATAAGTCAACGCACCAGGGTTATATGCATCTTGGTTGTTCTACTACAAAGTCAGGAACGGACTTTTAAATGACAAATATCTTTCAACAAAATCAGGTTACAATTTTTTGAAAAAAAAAAAAGTGTGGAAAATCGATCGGAGCAAGGATTTTCGATAAAAATGCACTTTTGTTCGAGATGTAACTGGAGGCAAAAAATTCACCTAACAGTAGCAATAGTAACGATTGAAACGTGATAAGTACAACGTGAAATTAAACAAACAAAACTTAAACAAACGAACGCCGTCAAATTTCAAATCGATGTATCAAACTGTGAAACTTGTCTGTAAAGGGTTAGCCTTCTATAAGGTGGCCTGTCTACACAAATTTTTTGTACTAATGATTCTATTGGTGAACGAAATATTCCGGCATAGTTTAGCCAATGAGACCTTCGATATCAAAACTCACTCGTGAGCTATCGCTTGATTGGAATTACAGCTTTGAAAAATCGCATTTGCATCATAACCTTTTGTCAAGAAATGTAAGCTCTCGCTTCGATTTCTCAGATGGAGAGGAATTGATTAAACAATAGCATATCAGTAAACGCGCTAGAGTTTATATGCATCTTGAATCTAAACTGTTGATGTGAAAACCATAATAAAATTCCATGTTCCACGAAATCGGTAAATTCGAGATGTTTCATGAATCTGAATTAGGAATAAAAACATTATGTAGAAGTCTTTGTTGAAAAACCCACCTGAGTATCAAGGTATCCGTCGCTGTGTTGAGGTATCCCTCGCTGGCTAGCAGATCCAACCTGAAGAACCTGTTGTATCCCCAGCATTCGCCTACTTCGAAGTCTGACGCGAACTCCCGGACGATGTTCTTGGAAGAGTCCCTGCCGGCTTGGTGGACCATCTCCACCCGGTATTCGTACTTGGACGTTTCCGGATAGCCTGCCGTCAGTTCGAGAAACACGGAGAGGTAGTTGCCGCGAACTACGCCGTTACCTGAATACAACAATAGTATATTACACACCGAGGTGGGAAGTGATTCATTCCTGTCGTGAGATCAGTTAGCTATGATCTCGAGACAGGAATGAAACTTCCTACCGAGGTTTGTGTACTATTTTATTTACAACCATCATATTTCGATTAAAATTAATAAATCTCTGTTTCGTTCTGAACATATCTAAAATATTACATTTAACGACAGATTACCAAGAACGCGGTTTTCTCAGAATTGGGAAGTTCATAATTTTATGCGACGTCTGGCGGAAATATAACGCACTGCTATACTTTCACAAACAAACGGCTTCCATTTTATGTGTGTGAATTCATTGAGTTCTTTGGTGTTGATTTAGGAAATCTCATCTGAAGTTGTAATTTTTTTTGATTAATAATAATGAACAATCATGGATGCAGATCGCTCAGTGAGCCGTATAAAGTGTTTGGTGCCAAGTTGCCGCAACTCTAGGAACCGAAATCCAAAGTTGTCTTTCCACACGTTTCCAAAGATAAATACATCTTTGGTGGGAAACATTACGGAAAGTGGATTGAAAGAGAAAATAGACAGGTACAAGGCTTGGAATATTAAACTGAAACTGCATAAATCACCACCTAGAACAGCTTTAGTGTATTACTTGCATTTCAAGAGAGATGATTTCTTGTTACCTGGTGAGTCTGTTTGTCTATTTTTAAGCGAAGTTATGGCGTATTTCATCATCCATGTAATAAAAACCTCTTTGGTTCACTAACACTACACTAAAACTAAAAAATGTCCTGGAACAAATATCATTAGATTTTAAAACACAATGCATCTATGTTCACCTCCAATGAATGGTATTGTGCGGATATTCAAAGCATCATGAACACAGTTATATTAACCTTCACGAGAAAAATTTCGTACAATGAAAATATTGCAAAAAACACCAAAATCTTGTCTAGCGGGGGCAACTGATGACTGGATTTCAGTTTGGCGCGTTATTTCACAAATGTAAACAAGGTAACTATTTCAAAATGGTGGATAAAGTTTAACCACCACCAGCGCCCTCATCGGTCGATATTCTTCCCTATAATCAAGTAGATATATTGTTACCGTGACTACGGGGTATACAATAATTAATTGTCACTAGTATAAAGAAATGTCAGGTATAGTCAATAAATGACAGATAAAGTCTAGAATAGATGAAACGAGGGCGGGAAGTAGAGGTGTGTAATGTTACACTTCCCAACCTTCAATGACGTTAGTAATGACAGCATTACATATATATATGGTTATTAATAAAAACTCGATATGTGGTGAAAACCGTTTATTCAAGTGTTTTGTCATATTTTCCGTGCAATGCGAACTTCGAACCTTCCCCTCCTTTTCTTTGCGTACAGCCGCAAATGTAATATGATTATATCATATGTGGGCTTAGCTTAGCTAAGGCCCTTGATACTCAAAGAGTATATTCAAAGAATAGGCCAAGAGCCAGGTACTTTTTTTCTGCAATCTTCTACAGAATTGATATTCTTGTTGGAAAATGTTAGGGGGGAGCCCCTGAATGTAAATTCAAGTTGGCGGGACGGGGGGGGGGGGGGGTGAGCTTCAGCCGCCATCTTGGAAAACACGTTTTAACGAATATCTCGTGAACCGTGCATCGCACGATAAAAACAGTGGGAATCGTTTTTGTAGATAATGAAATTCTCTGCAACTTTTATTTGAAACTTTTTTTTGTATAAAGCATAGGTTTTCATTTCTAGCGCGCCAAACTTTTCCCAGCATGGTTATTGCTAAATATATAGTTAACGGTTGATGAAACAGTATAAATGGCAGTATTTTGGCGCGCCATAAATAAAAACCTATGCTTTATACAAAAAAAAGTTTCAAATAAAAGTTGCAGAATTTCATTATCTACAAAAACGATCCTTACTGTTTTTATCGTACGATGCACGGT
Organism: Zygogramma bicolorata; assembly: GCA_032362365.1. Lineage (NCBI taxonomy): Eukaryota > Metazoa > Arthropoda > Insecta > Coleoptera > Chrysomelidae > Zygogramma > Zygogramma bicolorata. The sequence continues at coordinate 695,040 of JAVJAQ010005740.1, forward strand.
TCACGAGATATTCGATAAAACGTGTTTTCCAAGATGGCGGCTAAAGCTCAACCCCCCCCCCCCCGTCCCGCCAACTTGAATTTACATTCAGGGGACACCCCCGAACATTTTCCAACAAGAAAATCAATTCTGTAGAAGATTGCATTATGAACCTACTTTTTTTGCTCTGGCTCTTGGCCTAGAATATCTATCGGTGAAGATATTCAAAGAAAAGTAATGATTCTTCTGGATATCAAGGAAACAGGAAATCGAGAAGTAAAGCAAGCCGCCAAGAGACCTAGAATTGGTAGATGGCGATGTTATTTGTGCCCCAGAAATGAAGATAAGAATACCTCTATGGCTTGCAGATATTGTGAGAAATAGATTGGTAAGAGTCATCATGCTAATCATCTGATTTTGTTTGTACCTATGTGATGTGTTTTTAGATAAAAATGTGTTTCTGATTTTTCAGGCCAATGAATGAACTTTTTTACTAAATCGTGCCAGTTTTTTGGGTGAACTTATTGAGCCATATATGAAGTGGGGTACTTTAATACACCCGCAACTACTGACGTAAAAAAGCAATGGTAGGGTTAATAATAATTCCGTGAAAACAGGTATAGATTCGAAGTTATGGCGAAGGTTCCGTTAAAAATCTCAACATCTGCACAGATACCTCTTCTCTCTTCTCTATATACCAATGGACTTAATTCCACATGAAAATTTTATGATCAAATTTTCCTTGTATTCTTGTTGATTTTTCAAAGCGATATAACATAATATCTCCATAATACATTTTCAAACTTAGATTTTCATGCTTCACTAGAAACGCCGCCATAATATAAAGTCACACTGGTCCACCCAATCACCGTCAAGTTCACCCCTAACATGACTTCGAAAACATAGCAGTTATCAAACGACAAGTTTCGAAAGCTTTGGATTAGCATCTGTCGAATGCGAATCAATTCCTTTCGCAGTATTTGCCAGGAGAGTAGTTATTTTTTTAAAGGTATTCAGCCCATCAATCTACTCTCTAGATTAGATGATGTGACACTGGCATTTGAATGTATCATTCAGATTCCTCAATTTGATTTTGGTGTTTCATTTCCAGTTCTTCATGTGCTCTCACCGATTATTGGAAATTCTGAATAAATAAATCTTAAACGTTGCCTTGATTCGCCTATCCTATCCAATAATTTTGATAGAATGGCTGATCTTTTTGAGGCTAATAAAACACAGTACAGTAAATTTCGAAAAGTGCGTTTCAAAAAGTAAATTTATTGAATTGGTATTAGATTTTTCATTGTGTTATTCGACCACATAGTAAATAAATTTTTAGTATTATTCAATAGTGTAGTATTCTAATATTCTAGTATTGTAGTACTTGTATCGTAGACATTCACTAGGCCACAATACGATCGATTTATGATATTACAGCTTATACAAACCAGCCTGGCACAAAATCAGCTACTTTTTCAGTTGCACACTGGTAGGCAGACCATAACGAAAGAAAGAAAACTTACTAGGAATACATTTCAACACAGTGAACACATATAATAGGTGTTTTTTTATCTTACTCTAACTTCACAGAGATTGCTGGGCATATACGTCATCAGTTATGTGCAAAGATGGATTGGAAAAGCTGTAAATAAATCCCTTGCGTTATTTGTCCTTTCGTCTTATGTGGCAGAAACAACCAGCAGAACAAAAGGGTACTGACAGTGCCTGACTGGGTTTAGTTTGACTTTCAATTGATAGATGGGGACACAGGAACAAACGATAGCCTTGCCCAAAATTACGGGCACAAGTTAGTACTTGCACTCGAACACAGTTACATACCTTCAGGGTAAACTTTGAGGCGCCAGCTGAGGCCGTTACAATGAAGAGGTGCTGAGTAGACAGGATCGCATTTGCGTTGGAGTTGGGAGAACGAGTGCATAACGAAGTTGCTGCTGTCATAGGAGGGGACAATTTCGCTGAAAAAAATAAGTTGTTACATTTTTGACGTGAAAATCTAAAGGTCACAATGAAGTATATCAGATATTAATGCACAAAATATAAGATCAGTGCTGACCCGCCCATAACATCAAAATGCCAAAAAAGAGTTTCACATAATTGAGGAATCATATTTCATTATCACTGTCTCAAGAAATATATATTTTTTATTTGAAATCATTTCTGTTTTTTGTTTCTTTCAAGTATTTTGACAAGGCGATATAAGTAAGAACTCCTGGTTAAAGCAAAAAATTTCTACCAAAATTGCTTCTGAATTTAATTCAATCGAAATCTTTCAACTATCGTGTATTATAGTAAAGAATACTCGATTTCGAAATAAATTTCAGGACCGAATGTTTCCTGTTGGATGTCAAATGATTCAATACATTTTTGGATTATACAAATTCACAGTGGGTTCACGATAATGTAATTTGTGAATACAATTTATTGCTTTTATAAAGGTCGCAATAAAGAACTAGAGGCTGTTACCCAAACTGTGATCAAATACTGTGATTTTTAATATATCAAACTAGAATAGATTATTTCATTTTTTATCTTATATAGCAGGGGTGGCCAACTTGGCTAGACCCAAGATTTACTATAATGTATGAGCTTCTGTCAAACGAGAACGGTGTTTATTTTTTGTTTGTTTCAAGTAGAAAAATGATGAATTACATAAATATGTCGAACCAAAATACGAGTGCAGTTGTTCAACACATTTCTTCAAATTTGCATATTTTTTGTTGAAAAGCAATTCCCAAAATGGTAGACCTGAGGTTGACTTTCAGAAAATGTAGCAATGAGTAATAATTTCGTTTTGAAGTATCATGTGTTCCATTTGACTGGAAATATACTTTTTCTCAGTATTTGGGTATGAATCGACCACGAAAGAGTGAGATCGATATAGTATAGCCCCAAAAACTTGATGGAATTAGTATATTTCATTACATGTTCACTAAGCTTTGATTCTTTCAGTGATTTTTCCACAAATTAACCCTTGGCCTTGCTTGCAAAGTGGTGCTGAATATGTATCACAATTCTATCTGGTTTCTATCCTCGTTTTTCAAACTTGTTCAACCCGATAAAGGAGATAACCTAGAAGTCATTTGTAATCACAATTGTCCTTGATTCGATAAGAAGTATAACCATAGAAGTCTGTGAATTATTGATCCATCGATTTTCATATAATTCAAGATACATATCTGTTGAAATCACCGTTCAAACAAACTTTTATCGAAGGTGTATTGATAATGAACTCACCTGTGGAAATCAGCAGGCACGGGAGCTGTGACAAAGCTTGCCATCGGTTTTTTCCTGATTGCGTTGATCATCCTGGATAGTTCATTACTCCTAGAAATCAACTCTGATCTCGTGGAAGTGTGGAGTTGATGCTCCACTTCATGGAGTAGGTGCTCCAATTGTTCCGTTTCCTTCAGACAAAATTATTCTTTTTCATCTATACTAATATTATAAAGAGGTGAGGTTTCTAAATTGGTTTCTTTGTTTGTAGGGGGTCATCTTCGGAAATACTGATCCTATCATAAAAATTATTTCACTAACAGAAAGCTACACTATTCAGTGCAAATCAATTCGATGAGAGCGATCTTGTGATGTTTTACCGGCGTGCGCTGACTACACGGTTCGGTTCGACTTCCACGCGGGACGAAGTCGTGGTCAAAAGCTGGTCAGTTATAGAAATATACAGGTTTGGAAAGTATATGACGGTTCATGTCAATTTCAATGTATTTGAAAATCTTGGTACGCAAGCAGTAGACCAATAAAAAATTCCTATGTATCAGTTGTTCGCGGTAAAAAGTGCATGGTGTTTAAATTGAGTAGTTGTTATTCCGTCGCGATCAAATCCTCTGAATGTTACCTCATTGAAACTGCATTGATTTCGCACGAATCAATAATTATTTTCCACATCTGTCTATATCTTTTTGACATTTTTGACGGTTCGATAATGCTTCGACTACAAATTCACAAAAAGCCTGACAATGAAACTTCTTCCAACTAAAGGGGCACGAAATTAGCCATAAACTAGTTACCTGTGTCAGAGAATCTTTCTGGCCCATCAGTGTTAGGAGTTTAGTTTTCAGTTGTGAATCCAACCTGGATATCATTAGCTCCACTGCATTTCTTATTTCCCTCACTCGTTCATCCTTTGCCGATCTCACAGATTCTACGTTCCTCTCGACTTCTTGGACGATACTTATGAGTTCCATCAATCTTGAAAGTCAATTTTTTTTCTTTAGTACTTGCAAATTATAACATCGTAAAATCGACACGTTGAAAAGTTGATAATTTCAAAAAGCAGCAGTCTCAATAATTTTCGTAGAGGAAAAATGGGGTGGCCTTGAAGTAGTGAAACCACACACGGAGTTTCCAGAACGTGGTAATCAATTTTTCGTTCAGGTGTCGTGATGTGGACTATTCAAAGATGCAATGATTATTTCGAAACATAGGAAGAAATCCAAAGAGCAGATTTTTAACAAAAAATTGAATGTAATGTATTGGTTTCACTCAACAACCCGAAATAACCGAATTATCTCAAAACTCACCTCCTCCTGAGCTGCGTAACCTCGTCCTTGATCTGGGTGACGTGTTGGTCGTACACCTCGTCCAGGGGCTTGAACGTGTGCCCGGAATGGGTGCCTCCCCAGAGGGCGCACTGGTGACAGATGCATCGCCTGCAAGTCCAGCAGTACACCGACAGCTTCTCCAAGTGCGACGGGCATTTGTCCCGGTCGATATCGGCCTTGGCGGCCAGCACGTTCAACGATTGAAGCGTGTCCAGTTGCTGGGTGACTTCTTCGACCCATCGGCAGTTGACTAGTTCGTGGAGGTGGAGGGACGCTCTGGAAGCGCACGTCAAAATTGATCAATTTTTGAAACGTTATTCAAGCAATTCCGCATAAGAATTGAGATGATGAGTTTCTAACTTTTCAGCACGATTGGTATATCATTCAAAATTAAAAATTTCATAACCCTTGAGTATTTATCACTGTTTACCAAACTGAAATTTGTAATAGTATTTTGTGTGGCGAATGCAATCTTGGACCGGGATCAGTGAATTGGGATGTCAAACCAGGGATCCACTTTCAACTAGAAAATTTGTTGAAACCTCGTATTAAACATTGTTTATTAACGATCATTCCAAATTATTCCTAACCTATTCCCAGGAAAGAGACCAATTGTTCACCCAGAATGTCAGTCTACCCATCGGCATTGCTTACATCCCTGCTAATGTATACAGACTAAAGCAGTTGCACAAAACGAGCTATCCCTGACATGATGTTACGTTGATCACACATTATCTCAATACCAAACAGTCATAGTATATTGGTATTCAGTTTCGGCCTTAGAAACCACGAATATCTTCAATAACGAACACACTATAGTCGGGCCGTTCAAAAGATAGAATTCACGGACGCGTGAACAGTGAATGCCTGCATCTATATATGGCCTGCGCGGCGTACGATGCCACGCCTTCTAAACTGACATAAATGAAGAACTGTTTACACTGTACTGTACTCATTTGTGCTTTGTATTTACGTGTGTTACGTTAATTCAATAACGTGATCATTCTATCTTCTCAGCGGCTACACTATAGTTTCTGAAATGAACACGTCACCGTTTTATTACCCATTTTTTCACGTACAGGATTCAAAATACAAAATATTTATTTCCATAGACTTTACAGTATTGGATAATGTCAAAATTAAGCCCTCTTCATTCAAAGTCCATTTTTATTGTCGAATATGTCGTAATCAAAATAATGACTTTTGCAACAATCCTCGTCAAAAGCCGAACGCCATCATTAAAAGTATAGACGCTAAATTGTGAAAAATTCAACATTTACGCAGGCAAATGACTTTTACAAAGAATGACAATATTGACATATAAAGAAGCGTTATGAAATTCGTTTATGTGCAATTCATACTTGAAATACAAAATGTATTGAAATTTATCATGCAAAAAATAATTTATTTTCTACCTCCTGGGATTATTTGGAATTATTGTGAGGAAAATAGTATAGAAATCTCGGCAAAAGATGAATTTTCTCTCGAAAGTGAAATAGCTCCCTTCGGCCTTCAGCCTCGGTTAGTTTGGTTGGGTTAGGTTAGGTCGCAAATTTTTTTATACCTTAATTCAAACTTCAATATTGGAAAAATTCCCATAGACTTGACTCAAAATAAAAAAAAAATCATGAAAAATAAACCACGCTCCTCCGGTAGGTGGGACCTGGTAGTTATTGTTCCTCGTTCCTCGTGATCTAAGCTTTAGATGCAATATGGTTGCGACCCCCAATCCGGTGTGGGATAAGGTCTCACCAGTATATCTAACAAATGTCTGTCGTGGCCCTTATATTATCATTTCACTGTCTGATGACTCACCTGCAGTGGGGACACTGAGACCTCTGCTCAGTCAGCCATCTCCTGATGCAGACGTAACAGCAAAGTTTGGAGCAGTGCGGGCAGAGATGCGCGTCCCTCAGTTTTTCCATGCAAATAAAACACCGAAACACTTCCGCCAAAGTGGATTCCGAGTTTGTGTTGTAACATTCCATGATTTTGAATAAGTGTGTACGAGTGAAAAAGAATCGGGAAAATCGAAAGGGATAATTGCTGTCGTCTTGACAGGATTTTATAACTGACATTGAAAGGAGCAAATGCAGTTACGAATAGCTCGTATGTAGCCTGAAGCAAGTCGTATCGTCTCAGAATAAAGGGTACTTCCGAGTAGTGAAGGTGATTCAATTAGATTTTTAAAGTCGCTATACGATAGCTTCTTCAAGCAAAAAAATATTTCAAAATCCAAGAGATAGAAAGATGAAAAATCGAGTATAAGGTATATAAGTGGTGCCGTGGTCAAGGTGTTGATAGTGCGGGAATTTTTCCAATTCGGTATTTGCCTTAAAAATAGCCATTTACATGAAAAGGAAAGAAAATGAGGTCCTACGTCCTACACGAATCGGAGGGCATTAATATCCGCGGGAGGAAAGGTATTTTCCTCCTGGGGTATGTATATACTATTTTCTACTACCTTCACAGTCTTCATTTTCATAAATGCTCAGAATATGTTACAAAATATGAAGTAAGTGTTGCCTCGTCGTCATCGTGTTGACGACAACGCTTTAATATTTTTGGTAATTGTAGAGACAAAAGTGATTTGATTGTATCCTTTTCCTGATAAATCGAGAGGGAAATTGTTTTTATCTGCCAGCGGTAGGAAAAGTGTCATTTCCCCCCCTTCTTTAGTTATCAAATGAATGAATGTCACCTAAATGTCAATTGAAACTGATGGCATACTTCACGAATTGAATATTTCGGAATTGTATGAAGATTTTAGTGAAGGTTTTCAGTAATTTACCCTCTTTTTCCGAAGAGCTGAGGAGATAATTTTCTCTGAGCGAAAAGAGGTCTGGAATGAAATATTATCCTTGTGAGATTTTTTCAACAAAATCTCTCTATTTTGCTTTGTGTAGATATTCCTATGTGTGTTATCAATTTGATTCAATTTTTATCTGCTTGGTATACAAATTGAGCAAGAAAAAGTGATGGTAAAATTCCGTTAATCGGGCTCTGCCTCAAAAATAAAAAAATATTGGTGGAACTTACGTATTTTGGCCTCCTGAACAAAAAATTCAAATGGAATTTTGGGGGCTCTCAACTAGTTTAGGAGATACGGCCCCCCAAAGACAGAAAATCGGGGTTTTACGCCTATGTTTGTTTCTCAGCCGATTCCGCTCGAAATTACTCCTTCTTTCTATCAGCACAATTTACACATTCTATACCACCTTCTTCATCACTTTCCAACAGAATTATAGGCATTTTTCACTGAAAAACTCTAAAATATAAATCGTCATAGAAATTCGAGGTTAGTAAAACAGTAGAACGCGCATCGCATCCTGTTTCAGGAGGCCAAAATACGTAAGTTCGAACAAATTTTTTTTATTTTTGAGGCGGAGCCCGTTTAACGCAACTTTACCAGTGATTCATGTAACCCAGTGCCCGTCGCCGCCATATAGACAGGGGAGTAGCTGTTTTAGATGGACTTTTCCTTCATTTTTATGAATGAATCAAACGTCTTTGAATGATATACACGCATCTACCAGCATAGTGTTTGTAATTTTTTTATTTTACTTTTTTCATAGAACTTGTAATATGTATTTTTTGATTCGGAGAAGAAAAACACAAAAAAAAAAATTCATCGAACTATTGCATTATAATAGCGAAACACCTGTCGCGGTTTTGTAATCCTCACAATAGTATTACAGGAAGTATTTTTCAATTCGGATTTTCATAAAGTACCGACCAGTTCTATTCAACGTTTTTTTATAATAATGTGTCTTAGTATAAATCGCTTCATAATTGGTAGGTATATTCACCCGAATCGTATTCCAGGTTTGCCCCTCTCTCTAACTATCGGCATGAAATATGGCAAGCATCTCTGTAGAAAATACAAAAAACCTTTCATCCCCATCCACCACATGGAAGCCCACGCTCTTACGGCTAGAATGCACGATAGAACGATAGAATTTCCGTTTTTGGTGCTTCTGATCAGTGGCGGGCACTGCCTCCTGGCGATCGCGAAAAGGGTTGATAAATTTTTGCTCCTCGGAACAGGCGTCGATGATGCCCCAGGTGAAGCTTTCGATAAGGTAAATGTTAGTTCTATAGTTGAATGTTTTCTAAGTTGGTTGCAGAATGTAATCATATAGCTTTGTGGAGTTCTATTGATTTTTTTTTAATTTTCAATTGTCCAGAAGGCAAAGCCCCGTGTGGGCAAGGGACGGCTAAGATTTTTTGATTGTGTGTTTGATATTTCAACCGTAGGGAAAAAACAGAAAAATAACTACTGCTACCGAACATGTACTGTATTAGATCAGCATACCTCACCTACCAGGATTGGTATAACAATGGCCTATTGCATTAAGCCAGCAAATAGCAAATGTTTGACGTGACCAGGAATCACCAACACCAACCTGCCACTAGCCATATACCTCCTCCTTTGAAATGCCCTGCATTTTTATGTAGGCAGTGTATCCTAGAATTTCGTTAACAGGCTAGTTATGCATCATTAAAATGATAAAGTTTTTTGTCGCAGTCGTTTCCTGAAAATGATCTCTACCCTCTACCATAACATTTTGCAAGAAACTCTCCCGAACATATTTTCAAATTGCTTCTTTTTTCGATTTCATATGAATATCAATATACGGCGGTATACACATGTACATTGAGATCGTAGAAACCTCTTTCCTCCTTTGACTTTTGATCAAGATAAGATATCAAGTTCCAACAGAGTTTACATAAGAATGTATTATTAAGTATTTCTCAAATGGATTATTTCTGTAACTACACTCATTTGGTGGATTTTTTTCTCGAATGAAAGATATTGCCCTTTTGAATATCATTAATGCTAGTACATTTGAGAATCGTTCTAAAGCTATTAGCAGTTGTAGATTGTTTCGAAAAATCTTTGAAGGCATGATTAATATCATAATTTCAATAGAAGTTTAATTTCCATCAATAATATCGCTCACTTTTTTAGTAATAAAATATAAGATGTAGCTTACAGAACGGATAATAGTTTGACTAAATACATTAAAAAGAATAAGCATCAAACCTCAGTGTCGAAAGATCAGGAGGATACATGTTAACGTTTGGCTCTTGTCCCGAAATTAATATTGGTCAATCGGAGAGAACTTCACCAAAAGAATAAATGAACATAATAGTTTTTCTGAATGAAAAGACAATGTCAACATTAACAAATCATCTCCTAACTGAAAGACATGAGTTCAATCATGACCATGATGTATTAATCGCATTTGGAAGAAAGGTCTGAAACTCAATATGTTGGAATTTTTAGGAACCAATAGAATCAGAAATTAAATGACCAAATAGATTTAATGATTCGTCTTTTCACGGCTCGTTTCCTTATGATGGAATATAAATAATTAGAATCAGTTTAGCAGGTGGACCCTAGCAATATTTGTAATTAGTTTTTTTCAGGGGGGAAGTTATTAGTAATTGAGATATGTATTTATATAGAAGCACAGAATTGTATTCATTGTAGCACAGTAACATGTCTGAAGAAGCTATTGTATAGTGAAACACGGTTTTGTAACTGTCTAATCCGTGTGCAGAATGTGAATGTGTGTGAATTTTTGACATTTCGACTCTCATGTTGGAGTCATTATCAAAAAATTACAGACATATCTCTGAAACATTTCCTAGAGATCAATTACCCCAACAGTGTTAGGGTAATTGATCTCTAGGAAAAGTTTCAACTAACACCAGAGGTTCCAATCTCATCGTTTATCAATCAACCCCCCCCCCCCTACTTGCGGAAACGTTGAATATTCAGCATTCTGCCCACGGATTAATACCCGAAAGGACCATTTTCTATTTTCCAGCGTCAATAGTGAAAAACATTCTTTTTAGCTAGAAGAATTTATTCATAATATGTAGTTATGGTACTTTTAAGAGGTCAAAACTTCCAGAAATTAAGGGGGTTTTATCAGATGTCGGACCCAATGCCCGTGTTAATGAAAGTACAATATAGCAATTTGTTTAAGCAATGTTTTCGAAAAAAGTTGCGAAAACCTTGTTTGGTTAGATTTTTCTAGAGCACATACGGAAACGTTAACAGGGGCTCGTTATTCGTGATGTCAGCATAGCTGGGCATTAACTCGTTCATCCGTTAATCGTTAATTAACGAAGTTAACATTTTGAATAACGGATTAACTTTTAAGTTAACTTTTAAAAAGGTTAACGGATACGTTAACTTTCGTTAATATGCAGAAGTCCGTTAATCGTTAATCCAATGCCGAATAGTTTCCGCACGGCACCGTCAAGTGACGGGGAACGAGTGAAACAAAAACAAAACTAGATATATTTTGCCGAGGCGTGCGAGTGAGAAAGAAAACTGCAAGGAGATTTCTTTCATTTGACGTTTGATCATTTCATTACTTAGCGCAGGTGCTTAGGGTATGGTCCGATAGTAACCACTACTCACCGCTACTAACCGATTTTTTGACAGCGGTTTCCTGAGAAACTGGTAATCAGTGCCTAATTTCAGGACACATGTTAGTTTCAAGTTCAAAACAGACAGAGAACTACCTATGGTGTAAGGAACTACCATAACAGAGGCATTCATGTTCAAAAGTATGAAAAATACTTTTGACATATGACAACAGCGGTTAGGTTTGAACAGATATTAACGGATTAACGATTAACGTTAACTTGCGTTAATTCTTCCGAAATATAACGCTTTAACGTTTAACGAAGCTAACTTTTTTTGTAGCGGATTAACGATTAACGAAGTTAATTAGTTGATTAACGGTGCCCAGCTATGGATGTCAGCATATATATATATATATATATATATATATATATATACATATATATATATATATATATATATATATATATATATATATATATATATATATATGTATATATATAAATATATATATATATATTCTCGTGCAATAGGCAATATAAGGAGTCATTTGCTTATGAGAATATTATGAAATGAACAATTTTGTGGTTCCTGCTCACTGAAACTCAAGAAAGCGTTGTTAGTTTGGTCATCAAAATTTGCATTACTCGAACTTAAGTTTCGACGGCACATGCAGGAAGTTTGTCAACCCAAGTCTCCTAGTAATAGGGGAGCCCAAGCGGGGATATCGGGATTTACTAAAGCGCGGCAGAATAAAATACAGGGGGATACCTTGTACTCGGTTAAGTACTTCCACCATATATGAGCCCTATATATATGGCCGCCCTTCAAGGATAAAGGATCAGATTACTAAAAAAAATTTGTGATCTGAAATTTTCGAGCGCGTCAGATTAAGGTAGGGTGAGTTAGTTACATCCTGAAACGTGTATATTCCACTAATCTTACAATTCGAGAGTGACCTAAAGAAGGAGGAGGGCTACAAAAACGTCATCTCGACATTCTCGAGCGTGGCTAATTTTATTTTTATTTTGAAGGGAATGATTCAAGAATTGCAAAAAATATATAATCTGATGATTTCCACAAGCCGAAATAATAAAAATTCATCGTTAAAGTTTAATGCGACCAGCTACGTGATGCCTATATTCCCTTTTCCACGTTTCTATTTTTCTCTCACTCTTTCTCTATCTATTGCTCTCTCACTCCGTCCCCACTCTATTTTCTGTTGCCATGACATTTGATCACACAGACTCGTTGGTGGCATGATATTGGTTACAACGAATACCCAACGTATTAAAATTTTAAAAATTTAATTGCTTATAGTTATTTCCTTATAAATACAAGTATTTTACTAAAAAAACATCCTTTTTTTATTTGCATGTTTTTTCCTGAGATTTTCAATTAAGTTCAATGTTTTAAAAAAATTAAAAAAAATTTCAAATTGACAGAATAAGCGAATCCCTCCAGATAATCGTCAGATTATGAGACTGCAAACGTATAGGGCGTAAAGATGAACCATTTATATCTTAATCTGACGCGCTTGTGTATTTCAAAATGACGAATTTTTTTTCACACTCTAACAACGGCCGCGAGTCTGCGTCACATCCAAACCGTCAGATTATTATATAAGAGCTTTTTTTTAGGTTCACTTAACTTCCCCTCAGAAAATCTGACGCGCTCGAGAAAACTTTTTTTTTCATTTTCAACCCTTACGTACGACCACCCCCATCATGGAAACAATCAGATCAACATACGTACATTTTTTTAAATATGTAGGACATAGATGATATCAATATCTGACGCGCTCGGCAACAGTTTTTTTTTCACATTTTTGAAAGTCTATAGCCGCTTCTTCCACCGATGAAAAGGTATACATTATATAATTTTTTTTATCATCTAAGCTTTGCAACCCAATAGGTCTCTATGGCGCTCGAGTAAATCCCGATTTAGCATCGTGGGCTCTCCTATTATAGAATAGGATTCGTTTAGAGAAACAGGTTCACACAATCGGTTATAACAATTAATATTGTTGGTACAAAAAAATCCATGAACTGGTTCTTATCATTATAGACTACAAGCCCATAACACTTTTCCCTGTATTTAATCGATTGTACCGTTGATAACTGACGGCATAGTGCTAGAAGTTATATTGTTTTACATAGCAGCATCGTTCTGGATGATTCATGTCATTTGACTCCCTACAAGTTGCTTTGAGCGTGTAGTCTGTTAGTATCAGAATAAAATAGTGAACTGATTGCCAATTTCAAAACGTTTTTTTATTACAAATACATGCCTCTCCGAGATCGTCCAATTTACCCCTCAAATATTACCGAAAAGTTCCACTTATTTTATAAATATGAAATCCTTATTTCCAGATGGCTAGGAGAATGAAATTGAAGAACCTTCCGGAGTATTCGAAGCTTTCCGGGGGTCAGGCTATTGAACTGGCAGCGTCTAAAGCTGACAACCCCTTAGCTTACAACTTCACAATACCCCTATTACAACAAAAGAACTGTAATTTCAGTTTTTCTGGAACTAAAAATCAGTTGCAGCTACAACTATATGAAGAAGAAAAAGAGAAAGGTATGAAATATCTGGATATCGATGGAAAATTCTGAAAACTTATTTCTATCTTTTTTATTCAAACCGTTAAAATGCAATGAGAATTGATCATCTGAAATATTCACAGAAGTTGCCGCTGATGGGGTTATACCAGGTGTCAATAATATGTGTGCTGGATTTCAAGTTGTGGTCACCAGGCATATTTGTCACAGGGTACAAAGAGGTATGGAGTATGCTGAGATGAAAGGGTTGATTCCTCCAGACAAAAAAACGTTGGTATGATAATCTCTCAATTGTTCTGCCTTTCGTAGATTGCATTGAAAATTGGGCATTTCAAAATAGAATGAATACTGCCACTCTCTGCTCAATTATTTTAACATGGCTTGCAGTTATAGTAATAATGACCTTGATTCAATAATTGTTAGAAAACAGAAACCTGTCGTCCAATGCGCTGTTTTGAAAAAACGTTAAACCTTGTTAGAGAAATTTAAAATTTTGTCTTCAGGTGGTATCTGGAGGAGTTGCTTGCAATAATTTCATAGCTAAAGGATTGCAAATGGTCTGTGATCAACTAGAATACAAAATGGTTAGACCGCCTCCTAAATTATGCACCGACAATGGGGTAATGATTGCTTGGAATGGAGTTGAAAGGTGAGGGAAACATTATTAACTCTTCTTTATTTGTGTCCGACTTATACAAAGCGTCAGCCAACCCACACTCTGTGTTATTGCAAAAAGCTTGGCCACTTTTATTCAATATTTATCTCAACGGCCTTTTTAATATTGACACTGTAGGTGAAATTCATAGTTTCGCAGATGATACTGTCATATTATATGGGGAAAAAACTGGAATGAATTACAAACCAAAACTACATTAGATTTTGAAAAGATTAAAAATTGGTTTGATTATAACTTACAGTAAATTTTGAGAAAACAAAATATGTCCCATTCTCATTTTATAATATTTCCCTACCGGACTTAGGACCACTAATACTTCATGATAATACTAGCATTGAAAAAACTGATAGTATCGAGTACAAGTAGGAGTTATAATTGACAAACATCTGAAATGGGACAAACACATAGCATTCCTTTTGAAGAAATTACGAAGTTAATTATCAAAATTCAAGTATCTCAAAACATTTATGAGCGTAAAAACCCTTAACATTCTTTATTTTTCATTAATACAGTCCCAATTGAATTATGGGATTCTGGCTTGGGGAGGGGTTATGAAATCACACATTAGAAATCTTGAAGTTCTTCAGAAACGATTTTTGAAAATAATATATAATAGGTCTTATTTGTATCCAAGTGAAAATCTGTACATATAAATACATAAAATGGACATAAGACAATAATTAGGATATAATATCATGATTTATATCCATAAACACAAATTGAATATAAATTTCAATAATCATATTTATAAAACAAGGAATAAAAATAATATCACATTAAAGAATAGAGAAAACAACAATGTCTCAGAAAAATATTAAATATTCATTTCCATTCTACTATGATTTGATTCCAAATCATATAAAAATGATCAAGTCATTAGTATCTTTCAAACTACAGATTAAAAAATGGATTCAAGAATACCGTCGAAAGTTATTTCATGAAATCTCTCACTTCAGTTAAGAAAATTAGTTAATTTTTCAATATTATTTTGTTGAATTCTACAAATTTATCAAATATATCATACATAAATGTAATTCGTATCTCTCGCAACAAGTTTTTAACTTCGCGGGTATAATTGAACTGTTTATTCACCTTTTTACAAATTGATGTATATGCCCTTTTTATGAATTTTGAATGAACTTTATTATTATTATTTGTCAACTCTTATTGCAGTAAGAATACCAATACCACACTAATATTTCAGGTGGAAAGAAAATATCGGAATCTATACGGATTTTGAGGATATTGACATAGAAAAATCCTCACCTTTAGGCGAAAGTCTTATTGAAGATGTTGAGAATGCTCAAATCAAATGCAATTGGACAAAATTAACCAGGTTGAATTTGCCACAGAGCACATGAGTGTATTGTTAATGAGAATAAATGTACATATTATTATACAAAACATTGAAGTATTTTTAACACAGTATATAGTTCAATCTTTCAGAATCAAAGAGAGCTATTTGTAAACGTTTTTTCATATTGCATGAGCTTTTTTCTTCTCAAACCAATTATGAAGAAGGAATAACAAAACTCAAATTTATAAAAAAAAACATGATTTTTGAAGGGAACTGATGTTAGCATGATCAACACTGAAGTGTTTTTAAGTATATTAAAAATACAGCTAAACTGTAGAAAACATTTTTTTTAGTAAGTTTATCAAACAATTTCCTAGGAGGTAAATAATAATAAAAACATTAGTAAACTTAAAGTCCCATGATGTAAAACTTGTGGTATATTTAAAATATTCATGTGAAATAATATTCAATATTACTTTGTCCTTATGGCTGTTTTCGTAGTTATGTACATTGTATTCATTCCACTTCTATTCTTATAGGGCAAATATCTAATTTTTTTCTCATATATAAATGAGAAAATGTTTTTGAGGGTTTATAAAGGTTTTTACTCGAGTTTTTCCAACACCCACCCAAGAGTTTCATGATTCACAGAGACTGGACGAGATAATCCCAAAATAAGGAATCTTGAAGACTTGACTTGAAGACTGAAAATAAATTCTAACAATTACTTAAATAAAATTATATTCAAGAATTACAAAGCCTTAAATAAGTGTCGGCCCTCTCTCTGACATTACATTCCTTGCTTGATCATATACATCATCGCTTCTATCAGCTTCTTGCTTTTCTTGAAGTTCTGCTAACACATCCAGCAAGCTACGCAACCTTTGTTTAACACATTCCACATCCTCAGGGTGTTCCTTCGCAGATATTGGAATTATATCACAGAATTTTAGATATTTTGTAGGTCTCATTTCACCGGGGTATTCTTTGAATATCTCTGAAAAAAAACAGGAATAACAATAATAATAATAATTTATTAATCACTTTTTTACAATATGATGTACATATGCTAGGTCAGTCACTATAATCTAGATATCACCAAATAAAAACATTGTGAAGGGTTGTACCCAAGTCATATAATATTGAAGACAGGGTTGGGCTGATTAAAATCAAGTGATCAAAATCACGATTGAATTCATGATTTAAATCGCTTGATTTTTAAAACTAAAATCATGATTTGAATCTTTTTTTTTTTAATTCAGAACCAGATAACAACATAATATAAAAGTTTTCTCGAAGATCAAAAGGAGTATCTGCATTTAGCAAAAACAACAAAAGAGAAGTAAATAATGCCAAATTCTCAAACTAAACGCAACACCTAAATTTTATTACTGTATATTTTCAGTCTATTCATTTTCGTTATACAATTCAAACAAAAACACGAGTTTTCCTACTTTTTCTATGTCTAATCTGTCTCTAATATCCGAGTGTACAACTAGCGAAATACGTGAAATTGTTGAGCAACGTCAATTTATAGGTTGAGAAGGAAAACAAGCCTCGACAGGAATATTCTTGCAAAAAGCACAACAAACGCGTTCGTGTTCGTGCCTCACTCGGCACTGTATAGCTAGTGTATAGGACAGAAGGAAAACATATCGCGTCAAGAATTTTCTTGCAAGAAGCGCAAAAAATGCGTTGTCACAAGTTTTTGAGCCGCAAAATGTATTAAAACTTTTAGACTTATACTTTAAAATAATCAACAATAATTTCAAAGCATCAAAATGTTCAAATTTTATATTTAAATTTAAAAATCAAAAAAATCAAATAAATCGTGATTTTTTTTAAAAATCAATGATTTTTGATTTTTTTAATGAAAATCAGATTTTGCCCCACCCTGATTGAAGACCATTGCAAATAATACTTTAATCAGGCATGCTGTGTCGAAACAATTTTTCAGCAACTTTATAGTGCAATAAGCTTTGTTGATCCTAGCACATACACTATTAATACTGTCCAAATGAGGGTATATTTCATAATGTGCCTTTCAGATATAGTGAAAAAAATTATTTTCTATTGGTATGTATTACAATAAAGACGAGATAAATGGAAGTTCTACAATCGAAATTAAATTCAAAAATAAAAAAAATGAAAAAAACTCCCAAACTTACCTGTAGGGTTTTTCAAATGCTCTCTTATATTTTGGAATTTTTCGAAAGCTCCTTCAGAGTCCATTTTATTTATCAAAAGCATGGATGGCTTAGTGAGTAAGTCTTCATTGTACATTTCGAGTTCCTGAATCAAAGAATATCATTACATCATCATTACAAAAATCGAATTGTGAGTCTTCAGGGGCGAAATGTTGATTATGTGTTTCATTTACCTTGGTCAAAAGCATGATTGTCTCTATGCAATTCCGATGAGCGTGCTGTGGGCTCAACTGGAAGCCATTTATGTCGACAACCATTAGCAACAATTTCGTTCTTTCGATGTGTTTCAAAAACTGGTGTCCCATCCCTTTATTGGCATGGGCTCCTTCAATTAGACCAGGTAAGTCAGCCATTGAAATTTTTCGATGGTCTTTGTATTGTAAAATGCCAACATTAGGTTTCACGGTGGTGACTGAAAAAGAAAGATAACTGATTATTATCATTCATTTATTTATCCTAAGAAATTATAAAATTTATGACAAGAATATGTAAGTATACATGTACAATCATCAAAAATAATTGTAACAAATTTACATAAATTATTAACTATAGAGAATGATCTAATGGTAATTGTGGCAAATAATATAGAGAAAAAAATATGATCTGTCAACTATAAATGATATGATTTCATGGGAAAAAGTTGTTAATTATGAAATCTCAGCTTCTGCCTAAAATTTGAAAAAAACTTTTTTTAATTATCCCCGTATTATAAATATGAATTCTGATTAGTAAGTATCAAGAGTAGCTATAACGAAATCAGTTTTGAATAATTTCCACTGAATTGAAGCACATCCTTAAAATTCACATGCTTTTTACTCTTTGTTTTTTTTTGATAAATCCCAGTTTCATCTTTCCATTTTTTCTGCAAATGAAAGTGGTGTTTGTACATTTTTCTCTCCATGTTACCCACTTTTTGGTCAATTTCTCTAGAGAATCCATTACTTATTGTATAAATGATAAGATTGGGATCTTTGGTGTCAAAGTTGCAACTTTTCGAATAGATCAATTATTATTACCAAACTGATCTTGTAATGTTTCATCCTCTTTGGTTAATAATTTGATAGTATTATTCATTTCTGAAATAATAGTGTCCTTATTGATGATTTTTGTCGCAAGAGTATAATTTCTTCCTTCAAATGATTAATAATATCTGAAATATTCTTCTGATTATGATTAGAACTGTATTTAGTAAATTCCATCTCTGCAAAATTTTTGGTTCTTAGTTAAGTCAATCTTGGACTTTAAATATGTGCACATCAACCTAAAGGGTAACTGGCCTATTTCTGCTGTCGAATTGATAAGAAAAAAATATATCTTTGTTCAAATTCAAACACTGGGTAAGCACAGTTGATGTCTCTTGATTAATGACACCACTTTATGATCACTAAAAGTATTGAAATTCAAAAATAAAAAGTTGGTTAGCATTTCTTATGAGGTAAATTGGAGATGAGAAAATCTGATAGTGACCTGTAATTGAAAGTTTTTTCACTTACATGGATAACTAGCAATTTTTGGTTTGGCCTCTGAAATGGCCTTCAAAAGTGTACTCTTTCCTGCATTAGGAAAACCCACCAAACCTATATCTGCGATCAATTTCAAATCAAGTCTCACATGATAGGCTTGCCCTCTGGTTCCAAGAAAACCATTTTTTGGATTCCCACCTGTACCACCTTTGGCTGCAATTAGCTCTTCGCCTACATTATTTAATTCACCTGAAAGCAAAAAAAAAGATTCAAAACAGTGAACACATGCTTCAACATACAAGAACACTTATGAATGGTGAATTATAGTGGATGATACATTGTTGACGAGGTGACTTGGTGAAAAGAAGTTTGGAGTATATCGGGAAAGAAGTTGAAGGTAGAGACAATGGTGTGAAATGTCCCCTTTTCAACTTGACAGGCCATAACTTCTGAACAATAAAAGATTCATGTTCTATATCATAATAATGTAAGTTAGTTCAAAAATTAGATATGACTATTATCCCACACCAGTCTTTTGAAAAAAAGTTTAAAAGTTTGAAAAAAAAGAGTTGAGGTGTATAAATGTGTAAGAGGAACCTGATGAATACAAACGTGAGTCTTAATTCTCAAAAAAGGTGCTGACTGTTAAAATAACCGCTAGCTTTTTTTTTCAAAAAGCTCAAATGTAGGAATACCAACTTTTACCTTTGAGTCTAGGCACAATGCTATAAGACAACATTTTAAACGGCAGCCAATAAACTTTAAACATGAGCTAGCCACATCACTCACCTACCTAGTTTCTTTCCCAAGTCTGTAACTATTGATACGCCTACGGGAACTTCGACGCGTAAATCTTCTCCAGGGGGGCCTAATATGAAGTTATGAGTAGCATGTTTTCCACCTTTTGCTATATATTGATTACTCTTATTTTTCTTGTATACACTGTCCAGAGATATATCATCCTTTGCTACGGCAATAACATTGCCTCCTTTACCGCCAACACCTCCAAACCTGTAGAAAGGCGCTGCATAGTGGATAGGTGTTAAGAAAAATATGAACTTACTTTGGTAAACCATTTCCTCCAGGACCTCCCTGTACATAAATTCTTAAATTGTCTCTGAAACCTTCACGAAGATATTTTCTAGATATTTTGTGTACCTTCGCGCAATATAACTTTGTCAATTGAACCATTTTTCATTAATTTCTTGGTTCCTATTTTTGTTTGAAAATGAGGTTATATCATGTTTTCATAAAATATCAAAACATAAACATTGTGGCCGTGGCACTGTTGCCAATTTCGATTTCATATTTCCTTCCCGTGGCACATCCACAGAACAACTCTAAAAAGAGTTCTGTAACATGTCCATGACTACATTCCACATAGATCATTTTTTCTGAGCCATCCTCATTTGATAACAGAATTATTTTGAGAAAGTGAAAGGGGGGTCTTAGGTTCAGAGGACAGAGGAACCATTACAAAAATATTAGATTAGATGTGTTATGACTTTGAGTCTATATACCAAGGTTATGATATTGTCCGCTAATTATCAAGGGACAAGGGATATTGAATTTTCGTAGTGCCTCTAGATTGACTAGCGGATCTTACCAACCTACATATTCTTTTCACGATTCAGTCTACATGTAACCTCTTTCTGAATACAAGAAAGTAGGTATTAATAGAAGGACCTCGAAGATTACGAAATAATTTCAGTAACTATCCAACAGCGTAAGTTATGCCGACTTCGTTGACAAAACATAGGAGTCTTTTAGATTTGGTATTATAGACTGCACGGTAGTGCATTTGAAATCTGAAACAAATCATGTTAGTGCTGTGTGGTATGTCAAGTGAAACACCAGGATTTCCAGTTGTTGAAACATGTACTCTCAAAAGTAGTAGGGTAAGTGCACCAGTAACTGAACAGGTGCCAGTGATTGAACACTTCCATGTATTTTATCGAATTTTAAGAATTTGGTATGTTTTTGCGTAGTAGGCCCTAAACCGTTGGCTATAAGTACTATTTCTGTTTGAAGATCATTCACTGGGTTTGGATACCCACGTGACCATTATTTGTAAAGATGGTGGAAGGTGGAATGTGAGCGTTGCCCACGGATAATAGAGTTTATCTACACCCGTACTCTAATAATACACTTATATGCCCACAACCCGTTTTATAATGAAATCCATTACGATACAGATTTTTCATTACGATACAGATTTTCAACCAATAGAAACCCATTATTTTTCAATCAAGCATGATGTGCATGCTCTTTATTTGACATTTGTCAAGTCAAAATCGGTATAGGTATTGAACTTTTGAAGAATATAGCCAAACTTCGATAATCTTAACAAAATGTCTGATACCAGCGATATGGGAGAATCACCTTCGACACCTTCACCGACAGAAATACAGTTAGAATGATTAAATTTTTCATTTGACAAATGCATGATTTATCACTTATTTTTTCATCATATTTTGTGGGCTGTCCGCAGCCGAGCCGTCTATGGCGCTGACATTAATTTTTCTAGCTGAAGGAGACGTTGGTTCAAATCCGGTCTCGAGTGATCTTTTTTTTCTTTGATTTTTGATCTTTTTTTTCATATCTCATCGTTTTATCTCGAAGTAATACTATTAATTACAATTCTGTGGAATTTTCCAAAGAAATTCGTTAAATTAGTATTATTGTGTGCAATATAAATATAATATTTGTAGTTCTTCACTATTTATCGGGTGTAGATAAAATAGCGTATGCAACTCTCATGTAATGGTTATTAATACACTCGCATAAACCATACGAAACTCACCTTCGGCTCGTTTCGTATCCCGGTTTATGCTCATATATTAATAACCATCATTACACGATCGTTGCATAATATACTAATACGGTCGTTCAATGCCACGTCATTGACTTGTACATGTCACTGGGTAACCAATCAGAAAACATGATTGTCAGCCGGTGTCATTTTTAAACTTCAGCCCTGCTCAAATCATGTTTTCTGATTGGTTACCCAGTGACATGTACAAGTCAATGACGTGGCATTGAACGACCGTATACTCTATTATCCGTGAGCGTTGCCTACAACAGTGTAGTATGAGAGCAGACGTACTAAGGTGAGCACTGATGCACCATGAACATTTTAATTCTCAAGTTAGTTATTTGATTGTCGTTATAGGTATTATCTATTGAATTCGATTTGTAGGGATTCAGGAAATCTATTTTTGATGAAAAAACATCCCCGATTCTTTTCGTTGTGTTAAATTTTGTGGTGTTCATTTACTGGTACTGAATTTGTGGAAAATCCAGTGAATGAACATTTTGTTTATTCACTGGATTCATATGAAAATTTGTGTAACCTATCAAATTTAGCCTTTAAATACTTGCACATTGGATTCAGAATGCAAAATTTATGGTAGGACAAGCATATCCAGTAAAAGAACGGGGGTGTTCATTCACTGGTACTGTTTTCGTAAGATAGATGAACACTGCCTTTTTTTCATTTTAGATGGCTCATCCAAGAAGTTATATAAGATTTCGGTATTCTGAGGAACAGTTGCAACTGGCCATCGACGAAGTGCAGAAAGGGGTATCAAGTCAGAATGCTGCGTGCAAGAAATATAACATTCCTAAGGCTACTCTTAGCAATAAACTTAGACACCTTGTACCGCTTGTCCGCAAAATGGGTCCTCCGTCTATTTTGTCCAAAGAAGAGGAGGATAAGTTAGAGAAATGGATTATTGCCAAGGCCCGGCTAGGATTTCCAATGCATCCCAATGAGGTGGAATCAGCGGTGCAAAAAATAATGAAAGCTGATGGTCGTCAAAATCCATTCAAAGATGATAAGCCAGGCAAGAAATGGATGCAATTATTTTTGAAGAGGAGGCCGTTGATTGGTCACAAAAATGCAGAAATAATTTCAAAAGCTCGGGCGTCCGTTACTGAAGAATCGATCAGAAACTGGTTTTCAGAATTAAACGAGTATCTCATCGAAGAAGGACATGAGGATATATTTACAGACCCTATAAGGGTTTTCAATGCCGATGAGACAGGGATGCAGTTTTGTCCAAAAACGGGAAAGCTTCTGGGACCAAAAAGTTATAAGAACTTTTACACAATTAGCAGTGGGCCTGAAAAGGAAAGCATGACAGTCCTTTGTAATTTTTCGGCTTCTGGTGCCATCGTACCACCTATGATTGTGGTGCCTTTCAAGCGTGTACCTCGTGATATCGCCAATTCAGTTCCCGATTCCTATTTTATCGGACGTTCCGACTCCGGCTGGATGATTTCGGAAACTTTTTATGAGTATATCACAAACTGCTTTGATCCTTGGTTGTTAGATAACAATATTCAGCGGCCAGTTATTCTTTTCCTAGATGGGCACAAGTCACATATCAGTGTAGAGTTGTATGAGTTCTGCACTGAAAAGTTAATAATCTTATATTGTTTGCCACATAACGCAACGCATATTATGCAGCCTTGCGATGTTTCAATTTTCAAACCTCTCAAAACTGCGTGGAAACGGGTGGTGCATGAACATCAACAAAGAACCAATAAATATATAACAAAAAGTACTTTCGCACCTCTTTTTCAAGAAGCGTTTAATAATTCAATCAATGGGGATATTATTGAAAATGGTTTCAGGTGTTGTGGAATATATCCATTAGATCCGAATGCGATAGATTTTGAGAAAACAATTTCATTCAGGCGAAATCAAATTTTTCCTAATCAACTGCATTCAAATAGTACAGAAAAACCTACAGAAGATGACTTGAAATCGACTAGAAAAGTTTTAGAATATTATTTTAAAGACGAGTGTTCTGATCCTAGTTGTGATATTTACAAGGTTTTTCAAAAATGTGCAGTTGAAAAGACACACCACGAAGCAACAATTGACAATGCAATTCTCATTACACCATCATTATTACAGTCAATGCCAATACAGTTTGATGATATGATTCTTGAGTCACGTTATGACGAGGAGAACGGTCAATTTGGGGAATCAAATTCACCTGTATGGACTGAAAACATAGAATTGAATGATAGAGATTTATGGACAAACGACATTGTTGAAAATGAAACGGACGAAAAACAGTCAAATAAGGATCAAACCAAAAACGACGATACCAGTGAGAAAAATTTAGAAGATAATGGAACATGTATGCCTTTTGAAAACGAAACAGAAGAACAACAAAATAATATGGATCAAACCAAAGACGACGATACCAATGAGAGAAGTTTAGAAAATTATGGAACATGTATGCTTTTTAAAAACGAAATAGAAGAAAAACAGTCAAATAAGGACCAAACCAAAAACGACGATACCCGTGAGAAAAATTTAGAAGATAATGGAAGATGTATGCCTTTTGAAAATGACACAGAAAAACAACAAACAAATATGGACCAAACCAAAGACGACGATACCAATGAGAAAAAATTAAAAAATTATGGAACATGTACGCTTTTTGAAAATGAAACGGAAGAAAAACAGTGAAATGAGGACCAAACCAAAGACAACGATACTACCAATGAGAAAAATTCAAAAGATAACGAAACATGTATAACTTTTGAAATTGAATCTGAAAAAAAACAGTCGAATGAGGACCAAACCAAAGACGACGGCAGCAATGAAAGAAATTTTGAGAAAAACAACTGTGATATAGACGTTAATTGTGATAATAGAAAAGACACTATTGCATCTGTTGTAAATAATGTATTACAAGATAACACTGAAGAAATTATCGCTGTACCAAAAATTCAAGTGCTATCTGAAATTAGAATAATACCTAAAACAAGTGCTGCAAGCTCTAAAGAAGATATTTGGGAAAAGTGCCTGCTGTGGCCCCGAAATGAGGAGAAAAAGGAAGGTAAAAAAGGCTCAAACGTTAAGATGCCCTTTGCTTTGACGTCGGCAATGTGGAAAAATTACCACGACAATAAAATTAGGAAGAAAAATGAGAAGGAAATGTCAATTAAGAAAAAGGCAGAGGACAGAAAGCGTAAAGCAGAAGAAAAGAAAGCATCAAATCTAGAAAAATCGAAGAAAAAAAGATATAATAAAGAAAATAAGCCTACTAAGAAGACATCAAAAGATCGTACCATTCTGGATATTTCAAAAAAAAATTTACAAGATGAGAATGAAAATAACCATTTGAAAGAAGATCAAGACAAGAACTTGGAAGATGAGAATCAACGCAAGGATGTCAACACAACCACTTACGAAATAGAAGTCAATGATTTCGTTATAGTTCTGTACGATAACAAATATTTTCCTGGGCAAGTAACAAAAAAACACAATGAAGAGTTTGAAGTCACAACGATGGAAAAAGCAAAAAATGGTCTATGGAAATGGCCAACAAAAGCAGATAAAATTTGGTACTCAAAAAATAAGGTATTGGAAAAAACTGTTATGCCAAGAAAGGTTAATTCACGAGGTTTTTTTGAAGTGAAGGAGATAAAAAAATACATTGATTAGACGATGTTCATTCATTGGATCACGCCTTTCAATAACAGGGTTGAAGTGTTCATTTACTGGTATTTTTGAAATTTTGATTTTTTTATTTTTTTAAAGAGTATTCTTGAATAAGAAAAATGTTTTTGATTATTCGTTTTGTTCGATTAAAGTATTGACAATTACCTCGAACTGTGCCATTATTTTAACACCAGTAGATTTATAAAAAACAGTCAACAATGCATTGGCAAATCCTAAAATGTTCGTTTACTGGTGCACTTACCCTACCTATGCCCCCTAAAATTTTCGCCACTCTAACAAAAGAACTATCTCAAGATGGAATGGGCATAATGTACGTCGTAAAAAAATAGTAAAAAAACAATGGGACATTGGAACCTTCGGTGTAAAAGTCGACTTTTTGTAGAGATCAATTACCCTAACCTAACACAAAACTGATATCACTTGCTCTTGGGTTGCTAACAATCTTGGCATCTTCAGACAGTATCAGTTTTCTTCTCCTGAAGATGCTTACCTTGTTAGCAAAACGCAAGTTACATGATTTGTGTAATGAAAATATCATTGAACTGAAACGCAAGTCTCAGTTTTTAAATGACATAAGAATATTATTTGGTTTGGTACCATTTTTTCTCTTTCAAAGGCAGACTAAAAAGTTGGACCAGAAAATCTGTTACTGCTGCTCTGACTTATATATGATATATCAATTTGAAAAACATTTTAAACATATTTTCAGTTGCTAGAGGTCGAATAACAGGAAATTAAATTCCATAAATACAGACTCGGGGAAGATGGTGAGGGAACAATGAATATAGGAATATCAAAAACACCAAATGATCAATGTGAAAATATTTAATGGATATTACAAAAATAGTTCTACATAAATAGTTCAACAATTCTCCAAGTAACTAGCAAAAGCCAATGAAATAAATAATTAAAAACAAAAACACAATCCACTGTCTCAATAAATACAAAATTTATTATGGATAATAATCCAATCATAAAGCAAGTTAAAAACATTCACAAGGAAATACGAGATTATATCTGTGAAGGCACAATTAATAAATATTTTTGATTTTTAGTAACAACAGATATAACTATCCTAATAATTTTTCAGTAAATGACCGATTTTCTAAAGAGTATTTTTTCGATATTACATAGATAGACCCTCCATAATTCCAAGTTTCCGTTCTTGATGAAATAAATATCTGATAAAAATTTTAGGGATGGGTATTATTACCTTATTCTTGATTGAATAAAATCCCAAAAACAGAACTTTCACATACAAAAATCGCGGTCGATCTCCACTATCAATCGTCGATCGTGACAAGGCAAAAAATATAAATGAAATTGAAAATATTACATAATTGTGTACTGAACTATGCTGCTTCATTCAAAAAAGTTTGTCTGAAAATACCAATATTTATTTGCTGTTTCCGAATGTAAACCTCTCTTCTAAGGTCGAAAGTTGTGGTAGAGCTCACCCAGTTTTTAATTTCGGTAATGCAAGTGATATTCCTACCCAACAACTGAATTCATCTATATGATGTTAAATCAATAATTTTGGCTTTACATCAGGCATATCAGATCCATAAAATTGTATTGTTATCCCAACAATATTTTGAATCAAGATCTTATATTCAGTTATCGATTGACCAAATATGTATAAATTCAAAATAAAATTAAAAACATTTTATCATTGAGAACAACACAGAGGCTCATTCAGAGCAAAACGTTTATAAATGCATTTTTTAGACTACTATGCTACAGAAATCATCGTGGTGCGATAAAAGGTTTACATATGGTATGAAACAGGCATCAGAAGAAGGACCTTAAATAGAAGCAAAGATCAACAACATGATATGATCCTAATATTATTGGTAAAAATATATTGGATTTTTAGAGGTGTATCAACAAAATATGACTCATACGAGATGCTTTATAGCAGTTCAGCACATTCCATATAGCTTTATGTTATTCCAGGTTGGATTGGAACCCAACTGTTTTAAAATTCTGAAAGACCTCTCTCAGCTCAGAAATCAAAATTGCATTTTCAGTCACAGTTTAGTAATCTGCAGATGGTAGCTTCCATTAAATTGGAATCTGAATTCCAAAGTTAAGTCATATGTTGAAAAATAGCGATTTGATGATTTGGTCGGTATACTGCAGAAACTCGTCGAAATAAACTGAATTAAAAATCGATATTTATTTTGCTTTAATAAAAGTATAACGAATATTTACAAAATACGACATAACCGAGATTGCAAGCTATTAGGCACTTAATTTACGCAAAACAATTTTTTTTTCCTTGCACTACTATGACTTGTGAACATATAAGCATTTGTGAGCTGAAAATTTGGTCCAAAGAGATAATTTTAAAGATTAGTGGTTTGATTCAGTCGGTGCAAGAATGAAAAATCTCTGGGTTATCCTTGGGAAAAACAATGACTTTTCCGCGCCATTTTTGAGAAAACCTCATCCAATATTCAAATAAAATACTCAGAAAGAATCATTTCGTAGAAATACATTGAAAAGTTTTGCTTCACAGTATTCATAATTTTAAAAATGTATGGCATGTCAGATTGATGTCAAGGTATTGACACCATCATAGAAGTATCGAGTTTCAGTACCTTCAGTACTTCAGTTGGAACAAAATTAGTGCCATCAGCGCCTTTGGTGGTAGTTGACCTTAGCTTCCTTATAACACGCGGGAAGACAGCGTTTACATTTCTGTCTATGAACCCAGCATAGAACCTTATCTTAATCGATTTCGTGTGTAATCAGTGAAAACCTGATCAAATGTTTCTGATAATAGCACAAGGCTGTTTCATAATAGAATAAAGTCGGTTGTCAAAGACAAAAAGAACTTAACACATTTTTACGTTATCCCTACAATGAAATGAGCCTCAGTTAGGAGTATTACATGATATATTGGTTGTTTTTTGCGCTTATTGGTTTTTCATTCGAGTATTTGTGACCTTTCAGCAATATTGCGGTTGATTTATTCATTTCCAAATCGTACTGGAAAAGTTACCTCCCAAAACTATAAACACTACATAAAAATATATGTACAGATGCAACCGAAATACATCTCGAATATCAGCCATAGATTTTGCATGTCATTATTTTCTTTGGCATATTTTTTTTGTTTGTTCTAATAGAAAATCTATAGGCGTGAACACCTAACGTAATCCCCCCTTTTAGTTTGATTGTTTTAAAATAAAACGTGACAAAAGTTGAGCTTCAGGATAAATAACATGTACAATATTTGGGTTTGGTATGCGGCCTAATGCATCAGATAACAATTAATTCAATACAGTTCTGGATTTACAACCCGGTTTTTATAGTGAGGACATTTTGAATGCTAGGATATGCAAATTCATTCCTCGAAAATTTCAGCTGATGGCTACATTTGCTGAATTTTTGGTACAAGAAAGAATGACCTGATGATTATTCAGGTTTACAGCATGAAATTTGCCAATTCCTGCTAGGTTATAATACACTCTCAGAAAATTAGGCATTCCAGATACTAGTCAACATCTTGTCAAGTGACGAAATGAACCAATAGGAGGCATCTGCCCCCCAGAAATTTTCGTTTTTTTTTTCAAAAGTGTGTTTCCGTGGTGAAACTGGTAGGTATTCGCCCCCAGACATCACATTATCTGGAATGCCTAATAATTCTATAAACTGTCAAGAGTGTCAACGTGACAGTTTGCGGTTATGGCATGGTCTGAAACTAATAGGATTTTTTGTCGAGAAACCGTTTTATAATAAACTGAAATTTTATAAACGCATGAGGGTAATAGGGACTGCATGAGTGACTTAATTTATGTCATTCATAAAACCGAAATGGAAATTTGTAACACAATTATCGGCATTGGCTCGTGTTATGAGTAGATACAGGCGGTTACAAACGAGCGATGAAATAGGTGGAAGGGGGTATAACCGCATGTCATGAAGGGTTATGAACGGTTACTCGCGAAAAAATCCTATAACAAAAATCTTGGTTGTTTTATAAAACTGCCACTTTTAAGAAACATTGGTGGCATTTGGAACCCGATTTCTCAAATGAAACCATTTCTGTAAACCATTTCAGCATTGACACCTTTCGAGATGAGAAAAAAACTCGATTATATTTCTTGATGACTATGATCAACCTGTGAAATACAGGTTGAATCTTCCTTTTTAGAAAGAATATTAGTTATAAACTTGAGAACTCCAATCAAATATCTGAAAACACACAACTTCAATATAAATACTGTATTGAGTGTTCTACTCTTTGTAACCAGAGAGTTGTTCATTGAATTGTTTTGAAATACAATTCAACAGGCCATCAACCTCAGTCGCTTAGCTTAATCAGATTACATTTTTCGGTTATATATTCACTCAAAATGCATCTTGTGTATGAGTATTATGTGTTTGTTTTTTGCACTTATTGAACATTTTTTCATTTATTCCTGATAAATAATTCCACTGGTATTCCATTCACGCTGATATCAAATTGCTCTGACCGATACTCAATGAAAATTCATATTCAAAAAAAATACTAGTTTTCTGTACGATTTTTACTAACAATAAGTTCACAAAAATCTACATAAGGAAGCTACTGTATAGCGAAATTCGAATCGCGGTTCTGTAAACCCGTTGTTAGTGAGAATTGTACAGGAAACTGTACTTATTTTCCCGAAATTACGAAACATTATGCGTAGAAATATATGTACACAAAAGTAAAATTAATTTGAAATATCAACAATAGATTTATATTTCCATCGATTTCTTTGGCATATTTTTGTGTTCAACTCAGCCAAGTTATCTGTGAACAAAAACCTATAATAATACCCTGTAGTTTGCACATTCTCCAAAAAGAAATGAAGTTTTTCACCAAATATCCAATTAATTTAAAAGGTACTTCTGTTTTAATCAGAAGAGATTCCATTTTTTTTCTAATGACAAAGACATAAAAAAGCGGAGGATTTTCATTTGAAAAAAATTAAAGTTTTTCCATCTTTAGATTCACACTAAAGGGCAGCCCCTATCTCAACTCCTAACACTAATATTGAATCTTCATTTTATATAACAGATAGTTAATACACATTTGGTTCACACATGTGGGTTTATAGAGCAAGAGTCTGCAACCCCCAGACCCGTTATTTTATAGAAGCTGAAATTTTTTCCGTGCATGTCCCCAACATGAAAGAGAATGACCAGTGCCTATGAAGTTTGGATGATGGTTACTTGGGTAGGTACCAGGTAGCATTTGGGTATAAAGTAGTAGCTCAACCCCCTGGCGGACACCTCTAATCTTCATTAAATTATAATTATTATACCTACGTTTGATAGTGTTTGTAACGTTTTTGTCACGCCATCTACCCTATAATGTCAATATAGTGGATACAATTTGCACGTCATCGAAAACGACATGAAGTCAACGAACTAGTACTAACTGATGGAAATGCATTGGAAGGTTTATATTCAATTTCAAATTTGGCGCCTATTACTCTCTGGAATTTGGTTGGCAGTACTCTCGATGTTGCCGCAATTCTATATTCATCAATTGACAATTGTCATTCAAGACAGTTCTATGTCTAGGTCTTTTTGGTACTTCAGAATTGTGAACGAAAACTGTGTATTTCGATGCTTCTATAGAAAGTATCAGTCTCAGGCTCTTCATAAAAATGCCAAAAGAGTTCAAAACTATCGCTGCCTTGAGTTGGTGACATCTTCAATTAGTTATTTTTAAAAGACAGTGGGATAATAATGCATATTTGTTTTCAAAACTATTAATAATATCCTACCATCATATTTCAGTGAATTTATTACATTTCGAAGTAGCAAGCATAATAATTATAATACAAGACAAATCAATGATTTTCATTTGCCAAAAAGCAACCTAACAAGTTCAATGAAAATATTATTTTATAAAGGCTTGAATCAATTCAATAACTTACCTCAAGACATAAGAGTCAGCAAAAGTTTACATTATGTTCAAATACAAACTGAATAATTATCTAAAAATATTTAAGGATATTGAAGTGATTGTACTTGTGTATGTATATGTGTGTGTATATGCGTATATTTGAGTATATTCGTCAGTATATTGGTC
This sequence comes from Zygogramma bicolorata, assembly GCA_032362365.1. Classification (NCBI taxonomy): domain Eukaryota; kingdom Metazoa; phylum Arthropoda; class Insecta; order Coleoptera; family Chrysomelidae; genus Zygogramma; species Zygogramma bicolorata. The sequence goes on from JAVJAQ010005740.1 coordinate 726,748, forward strand.
TGGTTAGATTCAAATTTTCCTTGTATTCAATTCAATTTTATTATCCCAAGAAACATTAGATGTTTATGAATAGGGACTGAAACACACAAGTACATAGTCAATAAATGAAATTTCCAAAAGTATAAAAGGAAAAAAAAACATACATTTAACGAAATCAAATATTTGTAAGCAGTCAAAATGAAATGGCTTTCAAAACTGATGAATACCAATGAAGGTAAATAAAAACATATAACTACATGCAAAATATATTGTACATTAGCTGATTAAAAATTGTTTTAAATTTTGCGTAAATTTCATTGTTGAGCGAAATGCTTCAATTGTTTCTGGAATTGAGTGAGAGAAATCTGATTGTTTTATTTGTTGCTAGTAATTTTGTTTGTTTCGTGAAGTAATTATGGATATCAGCAATTTGAGTGAAAATAATATCTGACTTTGTACTATTATTTTTAATAGAATGGATGAAGGGGCTAATTTTGAGTTTATGGAGAAAATCCAATAAATTGTGCGGTTTGTATAAATTTATTGTTGATTCTAGATAAGGTATTTTATAAATACATTTGATTTGTTTTGTAAAGATTTCAAAGGTTTGATAATAGATTAACTTGCTATCCCCCAAATGGAGATGAGATAATGCAATTGTGAATAGATTAGGCTGAAGTATATATTTTTCAATAATGTGAGAGATATGTAGTTTCTGATTTTGTAGAAAATTCCAATGAGAGGAGATATTTTCATTCTAATTCTTTCAATATGTTTTCGCCATGACAATCTCTCATCGATATATATACCTAAAAATTGAGTTGTTTCTGTGTATTTTATCAATTTATTATTGAATACTATGGGATAAGCAGGAATGTTGATTGAATGTTTGGGCATATACATATAATAGTACCTATTGCTAATCTCATGTATTAATGTAATGTTTGTACATTAGGATTTTCCTATTCAAATAAACTCATTCATTCATCATGTTGCAGCAGATTTGGAGTCAAGTATGTGTACTTTTGGTGCGATTTCTTGTTGAAGATTAAAGATAACTAAGATCACAAACCACCCACAGGCTTACAAATACTGCAGAACTGGATGTAGGTGTTATGTGTAAGAATATTCATACTATGTACGAACGCAGTAAGTATTGGTAGTTTATAAATATAGAGCTCGATTTTTCAAAATAGTTTAGAAAGCTATTTAAAATATATGATTTGAACTTTCGGAAGGGCATAAAGTTTCCTATTGAAAAACTAGGAAAGAACTTTTTCATAGATTAGTTTTAATATATCAATGAATGACATATGTGTACCTATTAACAAATAAGGTATGTGAAAATTTTTTATTTAACTTTCATATTCAAAAATCCAAAATTCCACAATTCTGAACATTCTGGCTACAAAGTACTTCAAAATTTAACCATGCCCATGACGACGTGCAACAATTTTTAAATTGTACCAGCTATATTTTCCTTTTATTGACCATATTTTTCTGTCAGGAGTTAATCGTTGTATGATTGGCTACCCTTCGTGTCAAAGGTTGCTGTCAAAATAATGTCACTTTAGTGCTTATAAATTTGAAGATGGACAGAGTTTAATGAAACTCAGGAAAATGTTTTGAACCATGAAGAAATGCAGAATGCCAGTACAAAGTGGATCTATCAGAATAGAATGTTTCAATTCAAAGATGAAATTGATTGACGGCCTCCACTTAGGGACTGGGTGCTCTCCCACATCCATCACACCAACCATTTTCTTGATTTTCATTATATATTTGAACCTTCATTGTCGAACTAGTAGTTATAAAACTGTTTTATAAGATGTTGACTGATATCGCAAATATAATGAATTACTGTACAGTTGATAGTTTTCAACATGAATGCAGAGCTTTTTTCAATCTTGTGACAATAATTTCCTGCACGTTCTTTTTTTAGGCCATTATATCTAAAAATTTTTGTTTGCAATCTTCACGTCAGCTGTGGAGATTGGTCCAGGATTACGTGGAATTTCCGTAGGTTCAAATTTCATAAATCTCAAGAGCTGCGTATATTTGATAATATTTGCATTTTACTATTTGAAAAATATAAAAATATCTTGACAGATGACGACACTACTGACACTGTCATTGTATTGATAGCAAAGTATGACATTTGTCAGTTTGACACAATGGTTTGGCTGAAATGTTGATAGAAGCTGATAAAGCTAGGAAGCAGTGTTGACAACAGATGTTTAGACGGAAAATGTAAGTTTGAGCCCAAAAATTTAAGAAAACTCATGACTTGGAAAATAATCTTTGCTGGCTGTTTCCTGTAAAAGTCAGCAAGATCCGAACTCCATTGTCGTTGATTGTTCTAACCTACGTTGGGGGCAAGCACAGAGAAACTTTCAGCTTTTATAAAATAACGAAGGTGTGGCCGTCACGGGCTATTAATATATTGGATAACTGGACATTCGTGTCAAAAATGAATTTCTTGCTATACCAGATGTATAGAACTCCTGCTACTTGCACCAATGCAAAATTGTCCTGTAAAAATAAGTTAAATTTCCAATAGCAATACAACAAAACATGTTAGTGATGTTCAAGAATAAAAAAATTATTATTTTTGAATGACATCACCATCAGTCTGCTATGAATTCCAAAAAACTTTCAATCTGTAGTATCGGTACAGAATTAACATCTGTTAATGGTATAAAGTCGCCATCTCTGGAGAAATAATTTTCAACTCTTTTATTCAAAAAGGATTGCTCAAGTATCCCTGTGCACCTTAGAGTACAAAAAGTAACCCATCGAACCATTTTGATCCAGAACGGAGACAGATCAATTGGTTTTTACCTAAACCAGCGTCTACGGAACGGTGCAAAAGTGCGTTCGACCAGAAGCCACTCTAGTCGAATTTGTGCGTGATCAACGGAAACCTGACCATCCTTATCTGTTTGCCGTAATCGCACAGGACGGCGTCGCGCAACAGGATCATCTGGTTGACGAACACCAACGGCGCCCTGCCGAGCGTGATCGTTCTGACGCAATCGCCGGTCCGCACGTCCCAGATGACGAGACCGCCGTTGCGCGCCGTCACGACCAAATGCTGCGCGAGCATCAGCGCCTGATTCGAAAACGGCTGCGAGACGTGGATGGTGTTGAGGAGGTGGCCTTGGAAGCGCTCCCACACGCAAAGACGCTCGTCCGTGCCCAGAGAGATGACGTAGCTGGCGGAGTAGGTCAAGGAGGTTATGCAGCCGTTGTGGGCTTGGATGCTGTACATGCAAGCGCCTGGAACGAAAAAGAATTGTTTGATATTATATGACGAATTTTGCCGGGAGGGTACGTAGAAGTGAAACACGAGCTGATGTAAGGAATTGATTAAAAATGATCTCGTTCATGAAAAGTTAAGGAAAATCACTACTATAAAACAAAGTCGCTTCATGCTGTCTGTCTGTCACTACGTAGGCTTGAATCTTTAAAACTATAAATATATAGAATGATTCAATAAGAAAATTTATATGTATAATAGATGCAAAAAAGAGTAGGAAAACACTTATATCTTTGGAGGTTTCTTATGTGATGTAAACAAACACTTTTTTGCGCTGGCTGAACCCTACGAGATAAATCAAAATAATGTACCAAGTACTGTACACCTTAAAAAGGTCTAAAAAAAAGTCCGCGATGGTATATGTCTACCTTTTAGGGATAACCCACAATAGCCATTTTTTATTGAACAAAGGCTGTGCTGGTCGATAGCAAATAATAATAATAGATCTGAAATTATATAGAAAATGGGTTCTGAAGAATAATTTAAAAATCAATGAAAATAAAACAGTGTATGTCCGATTCCAACAGAAAAATATGGAAATAAGTAACATCCAGATTAAACTTGGAAATCACCTATTGACAGAAGTAAATGATATAAAATACCTGGGACTAATCATTGATAATAAGTGGAATTGGACAAAGCATATTGATGAAATTAAAGATAAATTAGTACGAATGATGGGAGCACTTTATAAAATTAGAGGTTTTATAAGTCAAAGTATGAAATACAATGTCTACAATGGTTACTTCCTCAGTGTGTTCAGATATCTCATAACTATTTGGGGAAATTGTTCAGAAATTCATTTAAAAAAAATGCAAATATTGCAAAACAGAATACTAAAAATCCTACTAAATTTGGATAGACTGACACCAACCGAGAACCTATATAGAGACAGCAAACTAATAAAACTTGATAAAATTTTGGAATTGTACTAAATATTCAGCAAAAAACAAATGCACAAATACAACTCAGAAGTCAATTACACACCCATAATACAAGGCACTGTAATGATATAGCACTAGCTAATGCTAGAACAAATATTGAATTGAATAATCCAATAAATAAAGCACTGCAAAAGTTCAATAGGATCCCTGTCGATATAAAACATATTGTTAGCTACAAAAAGTTCAAAAAAGCTTTAAAAGAATTCAAGATGTATATAACCCTGGTGTGTTGACTTATACCTAACAGTACTAACAGATTGTAAGCAAATTTTCTCGACTTTTCGCTATCTTGATTTTGATCCATTTCAACTGGAGAGTAGGTTTCGAGAGTTTGCCAGCAGAGGCGCACCTTACGTGATTTAAATTTAATCCATGCCATGATATCCGTCAATCCGTCTGCTCGACGGCCATTCGATTATTTATAGATTTATAGGTTATGTTTATTCCATGGTCTTGTGTTTTGCTTGCAAATTCTTGCTTTCCCGCGAAATGCTAGAAATTGAGTAGTCATCACATTTTGACTGATTATTAGGTATTCCTTTTGCTTTCAATTTGATGAAAAATAAAAAACTCAGTGATAGTGATGTGATTTTAAATCTTCCGAAACAATAGTTGTGAGTGAAACTGGAAAGTATTGATATCTTATCTTTCTATTTTCTGAGGAACCGAAAATAGGTAAGTACTATTTTCTTCATAGTGATAAAAAAATGCAATTTTAATGTGTTTACGAGCCAATGATATAGGAATAAGTAATACCTATACGTTACACGAGCGTTTTATTTTGAGCTTTGTAATTGGGTTTACTGAATGAATCGTACACTCCTCAAATGGTAGGTAGGTATAGGTATTTCATTTCAAATTGATGAGTTGTTTTGGCTTCAAATGTTCTGAATGAACAATTTGTTCAGACAAGTCAAGATATACCTATTCTATGAAAATCATAGCAAGTATTTTTCTAGGATGTGACGAGAAATCTGAATGTTCGGATTCAGAGGTTTTCCATGAAGCTAATAACGTTTGATATTAGTATTTTGTTCAAATTTCTAGATTGATAATTTGCTTCAAAAGTATCTATACCTACTTCTTGTGGTTCGATCCTGACATACTAATAATGTATTGCAATGAAAAAGTTTCACAATCTGAACAGTAGGTATTATAAGACCTCAATATCAATAGCCTTCTGATGAAATTCATCAAATTGTTCGAAGGCTCTATATAAATTAGGTGCAGAGTAAAAATATGAAAACAATCACATTATTTCTCAACAATCAATTTATTTCTCACTTCATCAGCTGAAGTATTTTTTTAGTATAGGTATCCATTTATTTGTTTTTTGTTGCATTGTTTCAAAACTACTGAGGCGGATTAACCTAATGAAAAGTGCATAATTTCATGGAAAATGCATATTTCAAATAGTACCTCTATTATTAATTCTTTGGTGTTTCCGAGTTTTTATTACTTCTCCCAGTTGGAAAATGTTACTTATGCCACTTGAATACTTAATAGTTTTTTAAAACACCAGAGCTACTTAGAATGAAGTTACATTTTGCAACTGGGGAAGTAATATTCTGTTATTTGAGTCATGCATATCCACTATTCTATAAGTAGACCCACCTTGATTATGATCATTTTTGTGGAGAGAAAGATTTCGCATTATTGACGTTGTATGGTACATGAATGGAGTTTTTACATATTTTCTAATATAGAATTTCACTCAGGATTTGTAGAATTTCATGAAATTCTTTATGAAATTCAATCAAGTCAATGTAGACACCAAATGAAACACCCCTCTCAATGATATAATATAATTTCAGAAAAATAAAAAAATATATAATATTAACAGCAACAACAATGGTTTGTGAGATCATAACATATCACCAACAAACTTGAAGGATTGACTTTATTCTTCCAAATCAATTCGATTTGTTTACAGTAAATATAAAATCCTGAGCTTACCAGTTCTTAAACGAGGTCTATCACACAACAATACTCAAAAAGGGGATATTTGAAATCATCGTCGTCAACTTTCTTTTCATTTTTAAATTCCTGTTTGGTAGGCTCTAATTTTAGGAGCATGTTGTACCTACTGTTTAGTTTTAGTTCTTTAATGAAGGTTATTAGTTAGTTTCATGAATATTTTTTTCAAATGACTTGTTATTCGAGGGAGGCGGAAAAATCATATGTATAACATGAGAGTGAAGCGCCTTTACCTCCCTTGAATGATTACTGCCTTCCGCTACGCGTCGGGCACTAAACTCCATCCTCGGGAGGAAAAGTAGGACTTTGTTCCCTTGTTATACAAATAGCTATTTTGTCTAATTAGACATATTTTATCATTTTTATATTCAGGAATTTGGTATTTCAGGTAATTGAAGTAATCCTGTTTAGTGTTGCTTTCAAGAAACAACTTAGCAGTAATTTTGTGGAAACGTGAAGGAACCCAAAAGTGATGTGAGTATAATTGTTTATTTTCCTAAATATGCAGATATTAGTAGCAAGGATGATATCTCGGATGATGTGTTGCAACATCTCTTTTTGTCAAGCGAAAATATATGGTATGCATATTATACACACACACACACACACACACACACACACACACACATATATATATATATATATATATATATATATATATATATATATATATATATATATATATATATATATATATATATATATATAAAAAGTCTCATTTGCCATCTTCTAGGTGATGTCTTGAGTTTCGATCTCCGAACTCGACTCTTAAACTTATGATCACACGTAGATATCTAATCCAAGGAAAATATTAAACCAAACAAGAAAAATATGTTATAGCTCCTAGTTAACTTCTTAAGAAGTATATAAACAATTTATGGTTTGAAAGAAAGAGGAGCTGCAAGAAAACCCAAGTATGAGGTACATGGAAGATTCATATTCTGGAATATTCCATAGGTGTGGTGAGAGAATTAATTATATTCATGAACAGTCTGTCAGTTCAGACTCTAGGAATGAATCATTGACGGACGCTCAAAGAAGTCAAATTTAAAATGATGATTTATGAATTCAATTCAAGTAGGAACCTATGCCTATATGATAATTTTTTTACAAGAAAAAAAGGCAAAATTTATCCTCTTTGAGTGCCCGCCATAGCTTCAATCCCCAAGTCTGAGAACTGGCAGAATTGGAAACTAGTAATCTAGGACACCAATTGATCATTACAAAGTATGAACCTTTTCCTCATCTCATATTGGACTTCTTCTGTAGTTATTTGTCCCTTTATTATTTATTGCAGTTTCGCTAATTTTGCCAAGTGTTTTGATTTTCTGGGTGCATTCCTCAATTTTTGCTCTTTTGCACAACATATGCTTAGTCTTGATAATACATATGTTGTCAATGTGAGTTTGGATAACTCAAATTTATGTTGTGAACAACCAACCAGAGTTTTTGGCATGAAATTTGATAATTTATACAGTATATCTGTTAAGCAATTTCTTCTTAGGTCCTTTTCAAATGTTTCGGAAATGACACTTTCCACTTCCGATAGGAAAGAAATTATATTTGAAGAGGGAAAGGTCAGATATCCCCTGCTCTTAACTTTAATATATTCATTAAAGACTTCGTTTCCATCGCCGATAATTGTTCTGGAACAATCTTGGCAGGTAGTCTTTGCCTTCATTTTTTTGGCTACATAGCCACAGAAATAGGCGAATGCCTCACTTAAATCTGTGAACTCTTCAGTAACTTCAGCTATTCCATCCGATATCTCTATATCGAAGGAAAATTTATTTTTTTTTCCTTTCAGCTCTCCAACAGTCAACAATGACTTCATCATCTCTCCTCCAGAAACGTTGCTACCTCGTGGCGGTTTTATCAAAGAATAGAGTGACATCAGACGAAATATCTGGCCAACCTGAAGTGATTCAGGGTGTGTATTGCAACCTCCTGCAGATCTCATCATACCAAAAAAATGCTGAAATGTACAAACCATTGATGAATATTGAGTTGGATATACAATACAGAATTGGAAAGCAGATAGTTTGCAGTAAATGGTATGTTTTTATAATCAATCCCTCAAAATATTGCAAAATGTTTTGTTTAGAAATTGGTACACTTTCAAAATCAGCTATACTGTACTCCTTCAATAGTTGTGAAATTATGACTAATTCTTTTATTTCTAACTAATTTTGAAGTTAACATACTTTTTCAATTGAAATAGTAGATTGTACAGATAACATGTAATACTTCTTGTATAGTATATTATATTGTTTGAACGTCATTATTTTGTGGTGGATCAATATTTGTTCCGTAGTTTTTTTTGGTTTGTAACCTACCACAATCTGAAAAAATAAGAATTAATATTGAAATCTATAAAAGTGTAGAAGGTAGATTTCCAATCTACCCTGAAAATTCGGTATTGTCTATACGAGATATTTGCATTTGAAAAGGAATTTGCCTAGAAGTTTTGAGAACGGAAGCAGATTTAGTTTCCAAAACGTTAGCAAGTAAGTATTTTTATATATATCAGTTCTCGTTATTTTTCTGATAGGCAAAGTTTGAGTTATAGAAGAAGTTGCTGACTAATTGGACTTATTCTATCCAGAAAGAACTGTTTTTCGATGGACGCAGCAACTTTTCGGGGTAGATTGAAAATCTGCCCTTCTACACGTGTATAGATTCCAATATCAATTCTTATTTTTTCAGATTGTGGTAGGTTACAAACCCAAAAAACTACGGAACAAGTATATTATACTAGTGTATGTTGAGTTGCAAGGACCTTTTTATATTGTACAACTCCATAATTTTTCAATCCAATACTTTCTAACTTATATGAATAGTAGTTTCAGTGATTTCATTTACTTTTTGTAGGCAATCAGAAATTACTAAAATAAAAATGAATTTACTGGCCATCAGTATCATTTCCTTGTTTCATATTCCATATATAAATACAGATTCTCAGGGTATATTTGCAGTAATTGAATGGCATGTATTCTGGAAAGCTCGAAGCACATTGCTTTTGATGAGATGTAGGTCTTGACAGTCCTCGCCTTCTTGAATTTTTTTAATTGATTGGATACTAAAGTGTTCAACTTTGTATTTATTGATTCATTTATTGATGCTTTGATGGTTAGCCATCATATTTTTTCATTTCTTCTCTTCCAAATCCAACTAAATGTAGAGCAACTAACTGTCATGCACAGAACAGATAGAACTCTCAGAGTACTATGCTTTGACCCCAAATTCATTTACATACCATTGAACTGGCCGAAACTTGATGATAATCAATATATAAAAGTTTTACATTTTCCTGTACGATTTTCACTAACATGACACTGTTGTCTCTATCTATCTATTTGAGGATCTTACAGGAAACTGATATTTTCTGTTATACAATGTACAGAATTATGCTTTGTTATTCACATATCAAAAATACTCCCATTTATTCACAAACTTTTTGCTCATAGATCAATGTATTTATAGAAAATACCTCTAGATGATCTTGATTGATTCGGGAAGTCATTAAATAGGTAAAACCAATGCTGCTCAGATACTCAATCAAATCAAGGGTACAAGAAACTGTTGCTTTCAGTCCTTCAGACGTTGAATCTGATAAATATTTTTTTTTTCTCAGAACAAGCTTCCCATGACTTGAGATAATCTAGAAAATCTACCAGTTCCTGAAAAAAATCATTTTCATTATAATTTGGAGCTAATTTAAGAGAGCAAAAATTATTGAATCATATAATTCAACTGAATGTTCAATTTCCCTTGATTGAAAAACAAACTTTCATCTTCTGTGAATGGTTAAATTAACTTAGCCGATTGAATAATTATTTTGTTGAGTTCTAGGGATCTGATTGATGATAGTTTTTCATTGCTAGAACTAATTGTGTCAACAAATTTTGGGGAAGTTGAAACATTTGCTGTTTCCATTTAGCAGAGTGGTTACCTTGTACTCTCTTGATTTATTCCTGAGGCCTGAATCAGGTGAACGAGAATTCATTATATCGATGATTCTATTAATTTTTTTGCAGAACATAATTGTAACATCGATTTCTTCAAATGATTCAATTTTATTTTTGTAGGCCTCCATTGCCAGAGCAGTTGTGTTACTGAAGAGCTGGAAAATGATATATGGTTCCAACTACTACTACTACTACATGAGGTGTCACTTGAATGGACAACTGGCACAACTGAGAAAATGATTCTGAGTTGAAATTGAGAAACTTTCTTGAATAGGGGTATGTGTCATGTCCTAATTTGGTACTCGCCAATTATATCCAAATTTCGATTTCAATTCCTGCGAATCTACTCCAGGAATATACCAGTTTGGGAAATGACACAACCATTTGTATTTCATAGTCTTACCTGGAACGCTAGTCTAGTACACATTTTCTCCCCATTTTTTGGGTGTAGGTGACTTTCAGTCAGTTTGTAACATATTTTAAATTGCTTTGTAGATTCGAAATTGAATAGATGTTCGAAATTTGCGAATGATACAAGTCCTTCGGGAATCTGAAAAGTCAATTCAAAAATGATTTCTTTTCCGTGACGAAAATAATTCACATACTTTGAAAATTCTTTTTGCCACTAAATTGTTTCTCATACATTTGATGAGGTGAGGGAAATCTGAGCACATACGCAATTTTCTTGAGGAATCAATAGGGTGTTCACACCAGGGCTCTAGGGAATCATTTATGCCCAAATGAGACCACATCTTTCTGTTCCAAGTGGCTCCATCACTTGTTACAACATCGATATAGAGGCCAGCATTTTCACATAAAATGATGCACTCCAGGACCAGTTTCGCCTGAATATCACCATTTATGTTGCCTCCAGACAAAAAACATGCCAATGCCTGTAAACTACGTCCAGCAAAAGGTTGGAACATAAAAACTAGAGCATGATCTCCAAGTTGGTCTGCCATTAACTCAGGGGTGTGGTTTCCGAGATCAATGAACCCAATCATTTCCAAAGTATTCTTGTCAAATTTTTTTGTGGCTGTTATCTTACATTCATCTATCAATAGGCACCCATGCCTTTGCCACTCTTCAAGATGCTTACATTTTTCCTTCAGTAAAGAAAATACCTCTGCTTTGAAACCGAATCCTCCATCAATGTTTCTTATGTATCTGAATAATGAATGTAACCAATCAATATATAATTCAATAGATTAGTCAGAAACTTGAAAATGATACATCCTCTGGTTCTCTAATCAGAGATGAATTATTTCCTATCAAATTTGTATTTTTCAAATCTCTACATTAGTATGTTGAAAATAGAACATTAAACGATATTTCGGTAATTTTCAAAACGTTTTGGGTTTTTATAGTACCTAGATATTTTGAAAATGTGACAAGTGTTGATAAAAAAAATTAATATATCTTTAAGTTTTAGATATGTAAAATATCATTACATTATTTTAGGTACTTCATGGTGAGAAAAATTATTTTGTTTTTAGAAATTTTATTGTTGAATTTGTTTTATTTTTCAATAACAATTTTGCGCCATTTTAGATGTATATGAAAAATTCAAAAAATCAACTTGCTCATTTAAAACTTGGATTATGTTGAATAGATTTCATTTCCTAATGAATAAATACTATGTACTCACCTTTGAATGTTTTCTCATAGAGCTATAATTGTTACCAAATGACTTTTCTGTTTTAATTACTTCTAAATAAACAATGAGATTGTAACCTTTGGTGTAGAAGTTATAAACTTTTTTAGAGATCAATTACCCTAACACCAAACTGATTTTGTTGGCACTTGACGCCCGTTTCGCACTCGTAAATTGATACTCGATTTACTTCTGGTGAAGATGCTAACCTTGTTAGCGAAACGCGCGTCGAGTGCAAACAAAATCAGTTTGGTGTTAGGGTAATTGATCTCTAAAAAGTTTATAATTGAATACTTCGTTGTTAAATATATTTTATTTTCTAATGAATAATTGTTACCATATGACATTTCGATTTGAATTATTGAATACTTCGTAATTGAAACAGGATTTGTTCTTACCTGGATAAGGTACTGGGGGACGGTAATGGAAGTATATTGTTGTCCCTCATATGGTTATACAACCGTGTACTCTTAATTTTCATCAATATACAAGAATACACCCAATCCAGCGTATATCTGTTTCCTTTTTTCTTGCATTGACTTGCTTTGTAACAGGCTTTGATCATTTCTTGTTGATTTTGTGGCAAACCCTTGATGAAATGATCCAGCCTCAAATGGTCAATTTGATCACGTTTCAAATTACATATTACTTTAGATAAATGTCTGTTCCGTTGTTTTATGTTATTAAGTTTTTTTTTATCTTGCCTTCCAGGAAAATGCGTTTTTCCTTTATTTCAATCTTATTTTTCATGTAATATTTGTAGCTTTTGCATGGCTTGCAAATGCTAATGTTCTCAGGGATGAAAATTGAACAAGATTTGCTGTTTCCCTGACAGACATTTGATTCGTTTACAGTTTTGATATAGTTATCTAAGTCTGCTTTCGTTTCAATTAGTTCACGAGAGTTGTATGACTTGTTGTTGAGTTGTGCCTGTACATAGTGTTCAGTGACAACGACAGATCTTTCTATCATGTACTTTCCATTCTCTGTTATCACTTTGGAAAAAAGAATTTGTTTGTCTAATTTATGTGAACCCCAGTTGCAAGGGAGGTTGATTTTCAATTGCCCTGACATTATCAGATGGTATAATGATATATCACCCTGTTCATCATATCTACTGGGAATATCATGAGCTGCTTCAGGATTGGATACAGGAATGGCTGGAGGGGAGCTGCAAATGAAGGAAACTATTCAATGAAACATGAAAATATAGTTTCAACCTCAGCAAGTTCTATCATCTATAAAAAATATACAAGTTTAAATTAACAAGGTATATTGTAGATTTTTTTTAACGTCGGCCTTTCCGCTACCAAGGCCAATCACCGATGCCGGTGAGCACACTTCTCCCTCAGTCAACCTGAAGAGCTGAGTCATGCCCCATAGTGTAGAATACATCGCCCAAATACAATGCGGTTGATTGATTTGGAATATTTCCGAAATGATTATATTCGAATAAAATACATTTGCAAATACAAGAATGAATTTGTCTCTAGTTGTTGAATATACTGAATTCTCCCTCCCCTAGAAATAAATATTTGTTACTACAATAATTAACATACGTCAAAATACAAATGGTATAATACCAGGGCATATATCAGAATACGAAGGCGTATCATGGAGAAAATCACAAACACAAAATATATGAACACTGCAAATTTTAAAAATTCAGAAGATGATATCGAGTCGGTATTAGGCAGGTGGTTAAGTGATATTAAATTAGTAGTATTTTTAATAGTAAAATTTCCCCTAGTATTTTATGGAACAAAATAAATTATGCACCTATCGTTTTGAGCCACTGAAAGATAATTGGGAATTAAGAACGCGGCGCTCTCTTTTCGTTAGGAAGTTATAATCCTTCCAAGTTTAGAGAAAAGGTATATACCAACTTTTTAATATTTTAGGTGACAAATGTACCCAGCTGGAACTCTGTAGGGAATAAAAAGCGGAGATATTTGAATTGCTCAGAATGTGTGCCTATAAATTTCAGAGCTTCCATACTATGAGCGAAACACTCCCTTCAGTTTCTTTTTTGCTTACAGAAATGCAGTTCTGGTGGCAGCTAAAAACGTCAATCGTATTGTTCAAGAAAAAAAAGGTGAAATAGGTATTTATCCCATTCTTAAATATTGGTATTTATGATATTACTCACCAAAAAATAGGGAGCGCTTCATTTTTAAGTCTTTTGCGGCCAACATCTTCCGGTGGAAAATGTTTTGAGCATACATAAGAACCGCTACTCAAAAATTTACCACTAGCTTGAATCCAACTTGATCGTTTATGTTCATCCTATGAATTCAAAACATGAGTTAGTATAGGCATATTTGAGTTATATGAGAACTGTTGTAATCAACGCAGCAACTTCTACACTATTCCAATATTAATTCTTAAGGCCGTAAAGGCAGTAAAATATGGTAGATACATGTACTTTGATTCGCAATTGCATTGAACTTGCCTGGAAATAGCATAGTGTACGACGGCCTTAATTTTTTTCAGATTGTGATAGGTAAAAATCAAACTACAAAGAATTATCATCCAACACAATTAAAATAATGTATTTTTAACAGTAATCGAGGGAAACTTGTCTTCAATTTTGGTCTTAGAATATCAAAAATGATCTTTTTCTCTTGATGTATTGATGAGATAATTGGTAAATTTTTTGACAATAAGAAATCACTTACCTGTGGTACTTTATGAAGATGGATCGTAGATTCTCCTCCACTAACACCACAAATAATGCAAAATCGGTTCATAATGGATCGTAGATTCTCCTCCACTAACATCACAAATAATGCAAAATCGGTTCATAATAAATCTAACTATCACTATAAAATCAAACGAATACAAGAAGAACAGCAACGATAAACACTTAAAAATAATATAAACAAGAAAAACGTGAAAGGAAACAAGAACTAGGTACAAGATTTCAAATAGTAAAGGAACTTTCAAATGCATTCAAATTCAAATCGAACTGTCAAACATTTCAAAAAAGTCAGTAGTTTTTTATTAGACGAACTCGACCTTACGTGTTTTGTATACTGATAATTCTATTGGCGAACGAAAGATCCCGCAAGAGTTTATCCAATGAGACCGCCGGAACCGAAAATCGCTGGTAAGCTGCCGCCTCAATGAAAATGTACCCTTAGAAAATCGCATTTGTGTCACTACCTCAACACCATCTACCGTCAAAAAATGTAAGTTTACTCTCCGATTTCTCAGGTCGAGAGGAATTGGCTAAACAAAAGAATATCGGTCAACGCACCAGGGTTATATGCATCTTGAAAGAATTGTACTCATAAAGGGGTATTATTAAGTCCTGGTTGTGAGACCACGTTGCAATTGCAAAATAAATGTGATAACGATAATGTGATATTTTTGTACTTGTTCTGAGTAATATATACATGTTGTGTTCTATTATACATTAAATGTCAAAATAATTGTTATAGGTACTATACGTTGTGATCTATTGTGTATATGTTATTGTTGTTAGAATACTCTATTCACCGTTCGAATAAACTTAGAAATTGATCCCAAGACCAGCATAAGCTGATTCGGGATGTATCTGTGATACATATAGTATAATACATTAAAACTGTCCTAAGTTTAAGTAATGTAGAATTTGTATGATTTATTATAAAGATTGTTTTTGAAAAAAATATTACTCCACTTATTCAGTAAAGGAGCATACAACTAAAAATGATTTTGTACTACAACATATCGCTTTATATGATTCATAAGATGAACAAATCAATCAGATACAACATATTGTATGAAGCACGCCCAAAGAGAGTGAAATGAGACAAAAGTAGGACAACTTTTAGGTCCAGTTTCAGCAACAACTTTAATCTGGATTATATTGCTAATTGGAATTTCTCAACGCACAAATTCGTGCAAATATTCCAGCTAGCAAGATAATCCAGATTAAAGTCATTGGTGAAACCGGGCTTTAGTCCACTGCCCTTTAGTAAGTAGCTTCAACATTTTACACACTCTCTGCCTCAGATGTGTATATTGAACTTCCACATCTTGTTCCATCAACTTTTCAAACTAGATGCTAGTGAAAAAATAAAAAAAAATTACCGAATCATTTAACACACCTAGGAATTTAGTTGCCAGTTGCAAGTCACTGTTATCTTTCACACATCAAGCAGAATTTCCACTAGTCATAAATGTGGCAATGTTCATCTGTTATTCATCTACGATAGTTGTTAAAAAAATTGTTGAAATGAGAGAGAAATGAAGTAATAATGTTTAATTTTTGACGGAAGCCCCAAAAAAATTTTATCAATTCACAAATTGTTTTCTGAAATTGTCTCAACTTCAATTTTCTCAAAAATCTAATAGCTACGATTATGTTTAAAACTTCAACCTGGAGTAAACATTCTAAAAAAATGCTGATTATTTTGCGCTTTTCATCTCACTATCACTACTTTGGTTCGGGTTTGAAAGCCGTCGTGTTTTGTAATTTCTTCCTGACGTTTCGCTGGCGCGAGTGGCTAGCTTCTTCAGAGGCTCATACATTTTGAGTTAGACTGATGACAGTCATCGGAGTCTAACTCCCACACAAATTGTCAATCGCTCAAAAAAAGGCTCGTGTCGATTGGTCGAAAGAAATGCTCAAAAAATACGATCGCGGTGCTTCGAAACACGTTTGTGACATCGTGACAGGTGATCAATCGTGGATTTACGCATATGAGCCCGAAAGTAAACAGCAGTCGACTGTATGGGTGTTTCAAGATGAGCCAAATCCAACAAAAGTTGTTCGCGCACGAAGTGATTTTCGATGATTAATATTTGTTTTTGTTCTCTAATCTCGAAATATACAAAGCAACCCTCGTATAGAACTCGTATAGAGAGCATTTCTAACAAAATGGAATGTGATTGAATGTAGCCAAATGCCATATTCTTCGTTTACATTGAATGTGTCATCCAATCACTTCTGAATATAATATAAATAATTCGACCTTATACTTTGTTTTGAAACAAGGATTTAGGGGTTATTTTAGACTCTATACTCAGGTATAAATATCACATTTCCACTGTAACTCAGAAGTCTTTGAATATGTTAGGTTATAAATAGAATTAAGTACTTTTGATTTTACCAACATCTCTGCTATAAAACCCCTCTCTTATACATCAGCTTCCCGATTCAAATACCATGCATTTGGCCTTGCACTTTAAAACTATAGCTTGTTCTTATGTATTGTATTTTATCGTGATTTGGCTTTATTATTTCAGTGTTATTTTGCTTCTAGCGGAAAATAAATGAACAGCTATCTGGCAAAGACATAATTTTCCTGACTGGGTGAGAATCGTAAACACGCATGACATGCTATTGGCGAGGGTGTAATGTTATATTTTAAACAATATACATGAAACAATGATGTACCAATGCTCCCCTTACTTTCATTTCCAGTATTGAACATAATTAAATTAGAATTATCAGATATATATCAGACCCATATATATGATAAATAATCTTAATATCCAAGGTCTCTGTTCCATATTAAAAAGGCTGATAATCAACTCCTCACCTGTGAGCAGATCCCAAACGCACAGCATCCCATCCTGGGACCCACTACCCGAAGTAGCGGGGTTGATCCTATCGATGAAAAGACACGTGATGGGGCCGCAATGACCGTGTAACGTGTACAGCGGACTTCCGTCCTCCAATCTGAACACCTTCAGCGTATGATCCTGACTTCCAGTCAGAATTCTACTTCCCTCACAATCCAAGCACGTTACGGGCTGTTGGTGAGCTTTAATCGTTTGCACTTTGATGCATCTTAAGTCTTCGTCAGTATCAGTCTAGAAAGTAGGATGAAAGTCGTGAAATTTTCCTAACAGAAGGAAAATTTGTCTATTCTTATGGTTACAATTTTCATTGTTCACTTGTCTATAATTGATATGATACAAATTTTGTTTTGTATCTTTATACTCTGTACCTACCATTTTATGTATATTCTGTACCATTTTATTTATATTTATACTCTGTACTTTTTTTTTGTATACTTTGTACTTTAAAGCTGATGCTAATAAAGATTATATATATAACAAAACTCATAACCATGATTATACCTCAGGGCATTACAGTTTATAGCCCGCAAATCAATGTATACTTGAAGCCGTTACTATTATTTAGCAGGGAGTGGTAGATTATTTTAACTATTGTGGACTCGGGCTGATTGTTTCAGACCACAAATGATACACAGTTAACAGTTTGATTCAATATTATGAATGTAAGTTGAGTATAATAGTTGCATAATATTATTTCAACAATATTTATAATAATAATAATGTAACAGAACACAGAAATTTGGTGTAAAAGTTGAAACTTTTCCTAGAGATCAATTACCCTAATACCAATTCGATATTTTTGCACTCGATGCGCGTTTGGCTAACAAGGTTAGCATCTCCAGAAGAAAATTCGAATCCAAAAATATCAGTTTGTTGTTAGGGTCATTGACCTCTAGAAAAAGTTTCTAATGATAGTGTCAATTGACGTTTATCTATCAAGTGATGCGTTTTTGAAATTCTGAATACTCTGAAGCATACTGTTACGAATCTCCTAGCGCTCTCCTAGCGCCGGCCCTGACGAGATCGTAAACGCAGATGAGGGATCGCGTCGTCATTTTCCAAGAATTGTTGATTGCCGCCTGGAGAATTCGAGACACGTCATCGGGGCTTCTCTCGAGGATTCTCGATAGATACGCAAGTATATAAGCATCGAGATATCGCGGCGGAGACAAGTTTTTATTCGGAGAGTTATTCGCGAGTTTGTATTCAGAGCTAAGTGGAGCGAGTTTAGTAGAGCCATGTGGAGGGAGATTTGTTATTGCTAAGTGCAAGTAGTCGACGTGTAGAATTTGTATTAGGCAGAATTTTTAGTACAGAGAGTTTTAGCACCGAGCATTGGAAAGTTATCGGAGCGAATTAAGTGATTGTGTTGTATTGTATTGTGATAGAGAGTTATAATAAAAGAAGTTCAGTGTTGTTTAGTGTTTTAATCGACGAACCCAAAGATAAATCGTAACAATACCTTCAAATTTATTTCAATGAAATAGTTTTCTTCGAGTTATGAAATATTTTGTATTCAATAGTAGATGTGGACCATGTTTTCTAAAAAATACGCGGAAAAGTCATCGTTCATTTCGGGAAAACCCCAGTGATTTTCTATACTTGGATCGAGTAAGTCATACCAACAAACTCTGAATGGAAGTGGCCGTTACTTGATGAAAATCTATATTAAAACTAATAATATACAGTTGCCTGTAAACAGGAGTATATAGATTATTATTTGGTTCACATCCTATGGTTTATGTCGGTCAGATGGGAAAACATTCGAAACACGCGTGAAAGAACACAGAATTACTTTCAAACGCGAACTAAAAAATCGAAATTGAAAAAAAAAAAGAAAAAAGAAGACAAACACTTGGTCCAGTGATACTGTTTGA
Organism: Zygogramma bicolorata; assembly: GCA_032362365.1. Taxonomy (NCBI): domain Eukaryota; kingdom Metazoa; phylum Arthropoda; class Insecta; order Coleoptera; family Chrysomelidae; genus Zygogramma; species Zygogramma bicolorata. The sequence continues at coordinate 746,040 of JAVJAQ010005740.1, forward strand.
TTATGAGCTCTTGTCATTTTCCAGGAGTATATTAATATTTCTGTGTAGTTAAAATATTAATTTTTTTATAATTTTATATGACCATAAATTTCAAAACAAATGTATATGGCTTTTATCGTAAATGTATGTTTTGTAGGTATTTATGTATTTAGGACCATAATTTTATATTAACTTGTATAATGCTGTAATGGATTTTCCGTAAATAAATAAATAAAATGGTAAGACAAATTCTACGTGTGCATCTCACCTCATTACAAAGGGACATGATTTCAACCACGAATTTGAAATCCTTCATTTCCAAGGGAAGGGTTTGTAACTAAATCTCTAGGAGAGTTCGGAAATTAATAAGTGTAAACATTCACAGTTCCAAATGAATGATCAGACAGAGTTGAATAATTCGCCTGTCTTGAATATATTCTTTCCAGGAAATTGTACTAACTTGGATATGACGTCGAACCATTAATCTTATTAATTAGTTGTCGGACTATATTCTTATTGACCGTATATAATTATATATATATATATATATATATATATATATATATATAATTATATATATTGTATATATAATATTGTATTAATTCGAAACGTAACAGTGTTAAAATTAGTTTGAAATTACTGCTCGAGGAATCTATTGTATAGCAAAACACGTATCGCGGTTTAGTAAACCCTAATATGTGAAAATCTTACAGGCAACTGTATATTATTTGTTTATAAAAATCTTTTTGGAATCAAATTTTCAACCAATATTTTTTGTTTAAAATACAGTTTTCATCGAAATTCACGCTGCCACTATTGAAAGAAGACTTACATAATGCTCACATTTCTCCTTAAATTCCAAATAGGTTACAGAAAATAATGTATCATTTTGAACTGCGTCATATAATGTGAGTTGTCCTAGGGTATGTGATGCTATATATTATGAAATAACTGCACCTCGCACATGGAATGTGTTGTAATTGTGACGACATAAATTTTTATTATTGGTATAGTTTATTTTTGTACAGCAGACAGGATGTTTTCATTGTTTTTTTGTCATGTTAGAACTCCTTTTTTTTTTAATGATACGAATATCCGTATTCATAGTGAACAATGAATTGTTACATGAACCTCAAAAATAAATTGAAGATTACTCATTATTATTATTAGGCAACTTACAATATCTCGAGACGAAGGCTCTCGATTAAATTAAATTGTTGCCATTGAATATGTAATTTTGGTTCACAAAGAACAATTTTGTTAATGTTACCTGTATCAAATCACGATCCGTTATAGATCCTGCAGAATCTGTCCTCACATGCATTCTTCTGTAAGCACAAGTGAAATTCCAGTCTATTGGACGACCCTGATTGTAAGTTTGAAGTTGGAGTAGCTCTATCGTACCGCACAATCGAACAGCTATTACTCGAGCACCAATTATTTTTACAAAGTTGATGCTAGATTCTGTTCCGTCTTCGAAAATGCACTGCAAACCATCAAGATTCAAATATTACTGATCTAATTTCGAATAATGGTTTTTCTAGATTGAAACAGAGTTTAAAATATTGCTTTCAAGACCTGATTAACGGAGATCTCTGCAGAGACAAATAACTTCCACTTGGAATGAAATGGTAGATCAGATTATTAGAAGTTTATTATATTGTGATTATCCTCAAAGGTTTAAGGTCAACGCTGTATATTTAATTTTGAAAGTGATGATAGGCATCTTTTAAATTTGTTTAAATTCAACTCAATAGTTAGGTAAATTAGTCGCTCCCTACCAGGGAAAATCAAGTGATTAAAATCACGATTAAAATCACGATTAGAATCATGATTTAAATCGCTTGATTTTTTAAAATTAAAATCATGATTTAAATCAATTTTTGTTTTCAATATTCAGAACTAGATAACAACATAATATAAAAGTTTTCTCGAAGATCAGGGGTATCTGCTTTAAACAACAAAAAAGAAGTACATAATTCCAAATTCTTAAACTAAACGTAACACCTAAATTTTATTACTGTATATTTTCAGTCCATTCATTTTCGCCATACAATTAAAAAAAAAAACACGAGTTTTCCTCCTTTTTCTACGCCTAATTTGTTTCTTATATCCGAGTGTACAACCAGCGAAATGCGTGAAATTGTTGGGCAACGTCAATTTATAGGTTGAGAAGGAAAACAAGCCTCGACAGGAATATTCTTGCAAAAAGCACAACAAAAGCGTTCGTATTCGTGCCTCACTCGGCACTGTATAGCGAGTGTATAGGACAGAAGGAAAACAAATAGCGACAAGAATTTTCTTGCAAGAAGCGCGACAAATGCGTTGTCACAAGTTTTTCAGCCGCAAATTGGATTAAAATTTTTAGACTTATACATTAAAATAATCAACAATAATTTCAAAGAATCAAAATGTTTAAATTTCATATTCAAATTTAAAAAATCAAAATAATCGAATAAATCGTGATTTAGAAAAAAATCAATGATTTTTTATTTTTTTAATGGAAATCAGATTTTGCCCCACCCTGCTCCCTACCTAACTTATAGTTTGAAACAACTACCAAATACCCTTAGAGAAACGATAAAAATTCATGAATATAATTGTCACTCACTAAAAAGATCTCATGATCTCAGAATAAAAATCAACCGCATTACATTATTTTTCAACTCACCCTGAGCTTCCCAGTTGTTCCCTCCCAGAATTCCAATCTCCCGTCAGCACAACCGATAACGATCAAATTATCCAAATAGTCCATACACCAAATGGGAGAAAACTTACAGCTCGAAAAGTTGCTGCAGTCATCAACACCCACTCTATCACTCACCGAAGAGTCGTTCTTAAAGCTAACCTCACTTTTCCAACTCGACCGAGAGCCGTCGTTTCTCAAACCAACCTCACATTCGTCATTATCACCGAGACTTTGCCGTTTTTCGAACGAGTTTTCACTGAAACTTTGACGCTTGGTGGAATCCTCCTTGAGGCAGTCGTACTTGTGCCTGGAAAATAAAAAAATCATGTGAAAACATTGTTCTCTTACCGATTAACAAATTATAATTTGTGCTCGTTACAACGAGAAGGAACAATTTCTTTCTCGTGATCATTATTAATCTCGTAGAATAATCAAACGCATTAACTTAATTTTTTCTTCAACCTGGTAAATTCAAGGCCATTTGCACTGTACAATACAACGTGACGTTCGCCGTTTATTATTTATTGGCATGAGCGCTAGCCAGCGTGACCACTTTTGGTAGAAATTTACTTTTTAGTAGATTTCTGACGAAAATTGAAAAATTTCGGAATGAAAGAAATCTTCAGTAGATTTTGGTAGAAATCTACATGTACGAAAACTTCTAACGAATTCTTAAACTCGTCAGATTTTTTACTCAAATCTATAGTGATTCCATCTTTGCGAATGAATTTTTAATTGAGAATGCGAATTAATCTTGTATTTCACTATACAAATGAAACAAAGCGATTTTTTACTGTTTCATTGTGTTATTGAGCATTGAATATTCTGATTATGTAAAATATGTATATTATTTTTGGCATCCATATTGAAATTGTTTATAAATATCTTGAAACCAAAGGCCAACCAACTTATAAATTATTTGAATTTGTAAAACAAAAAAATTCCGCCTAGTAGTCAGATGCTAAAAAACGATATGTATTGGCCAACAGATATTGTAGCAGTTTTCCGTAAATGGTTTAGTAGTTTCAAGTAGATCCGAATTTTATTATAATAACTAAATATTTTAATGTTCAGAATTTGTGTACTACCATTTAGAATTTATCATACTCAGCAGGGGGGGGTCTTAGTTTTTGTGACGAAATATTTCTAGGGGAGGTCACAAAAAGTGTGACACAGCGTGACAATGGGGGGGGGGGGGGTCAAAAAAAGCTGATTTTAGTATGACGTATTTTATGAACGGCCCCTCACAGAAAACACTGATACACTAAAATTACAATGAAATTGATGAGAGATTGACAGTAATGAAGTTTTAGATTTCGCAAAGGCAACCGTGATTTTGAAGCTGGAATGTTAACCTAAATAATAATGATTTATTTCCCAAGAAACATATACATGCTTATTGTAGGGAAAATTGAACTGATGCCATGCAATAAAAGTAGAATAGAATACAAAAATGAGTAATTGAATCAGATCTTTATATGGCAATAGAAAGAAAAAAAAATGATATCAAATGTTTTTTTTAATTATTTTTGAAACGAAATTTTCCACATTTCTTCAATGAATTCGGTAGACCATTGTATAGTTTTATTCCGTTGTGGTAAACAGATTGCTGTCCTATATTTGTTTTCATTTTCATCAATGCCAAATTTTCTGGAAACCTTGTTGAGTGATTGTGTTGATCACTATTCATTTTGAACATCAAATTTGAATGCTTGAATTTATTTTTGACCAGGTGAATAAATGTGCAAATTTTAAAAGTCTATAATGAAGGAATGTCTAAAAGTTTTCTTTGTCTAAATTAGCTGTAGGTTCTTGTCGATCAAGTTTGTATATACACTTTATAATTTTATTCTGTAATGTTTTCAAAGGTTTCATTACGGTTTTTGGAGCTGCTTCCCAAATCGAAATCAAGTATTGAATTTTGGAATATACTAAAGAATAATAAATTGAATTCAGACATAATAAAGGTAACATATTTCGAATTTTAAAAATTATACCAATAATTGAAGAAATTTGTTTTCTTAATAACTCAATATGTTTGTTCCAAACTAAATGTTCATTGATTAAAATTCCTAAAAATTTCACTACAGGAGAGTACATAATAGGACGAGATAATCAAGATATCAAAATCATTATTAACATAAATTTTTGTGTTTTGTTTCTTCTGAAGGTAATTCGCTAATATCATTGATTTTTGAAAAATTTTCATAATTTGCTAGACAGATCAGAATTGTGACGTTTCTACAAGGTTATCCCTGATAATCAAATATTCTGTTCTCTGTGATTGGTGAAATTCATTATATCCTACCTTGTGTGGATATGAGATCATAACAATTCAGTTGACTGGAATCGCCTGTTCATCTGTTTAGTAAACAATAAAGAAATGAGCATATTTACAGCTGGGAGTAGAAAAACAACTATTTCACTACATCTTTCACATTTTCAGAAAATTCAACGCACCCAAAAATTATTCTAATATTATCTAAATTATTACAGCAACTCCAAATAATGAAGACCTACGTTGCCAACTGAACACATTTCCCATTTTATATAATTTTTTACCAGTTTCGTTTTTGAAACCAATTCCTGTTGTAATTTATGCCCAAGTAATATTTTGAACAGAAATCTACATATTCATTCACATGTATCTAATAAGAAATTCAAGTCTACCTAATTACCTGAGTCTGACGTCGAAATTGTGATTGAAATAAAAATACCGGTACGACTTGTTGAAGTCATACTTGGAATTAGTGTGCACAGGAGTCTCGCCCGTGTTGTGAGAGAAGTCGGTGTTTATTTTATTGAGCAGCCTAGGAAAGGTCTCGTCCCTCGGTGGTGAACTCGAATCGTAGTCAGAGAGGGTGTCATCCAATTCGGAGGCCAGATCGGCGGGTTTGTTGTCGGTGAAAAAAGACTTGCGATCGATGTGGGCAATCAGCTCGCCTGTATTGTTATCCCACACTTTCAACTGTCCTCCTAGAAAGGAATACGTTTAAGATACAGGTTACAGTTGGGTTAAGAGAAAACAATGTGCATATTGTTACGAAATCGAAATGAATCCCCTTACGCCGCCGCTAAGCATCATAAAAAGAGGCAAACTTGAATCGATCGACGTATCGTGATAACGCTAGACGTTTTCGATGCGATGATTCCCGTCGCCGAGGCGCGGATAGACTAGTATAGAGTATAAAAAGGGAGGCAATTCATCGAAACGGCAGTTTTCAGAGAAGAATGTTGGATGTTTCTGTTTTCTGATAAACGAACCCAGAAATATTGTAACAATAACATTATAGTGGTTTTGCCCATAAATTCAGATGAACTGATACTTTTTACGGTGGTTTTCGTCAACACGATAATTAATAGTAATTTTTTGATAATAAATCAAATAATTTGATAATTTTATGACAATCTGGCTGAAATGAACGTCAAATTTTAAACACGCCTCTAATGAAGAGCAACAGTTTTTATTTTCTATCAACTTAATCAATCTAATCTATCTTCGAGCGGGAGTGGCCATAAAAAACAATTTCGCCCTTCATTAGCCCTAGAGAACTAGCGTATTTTGAATGTACGTAATTACTATCCTATCGTAAAATTCACAACTTTTTCAAATAATCGTGAAACTGTAAAAGTAAAATGTCGGCCTGGTAATATATTTATTTTTTCAACTTAAATAAAATGTATTCTAAACGAAAACACAATAATCAGGTGAAAAAGAAGAATGTTTTTTAAAATTGAAAGTACGATGTGCATCGCACATATAGGACGTTCGCCACAAGAGAAGAAGTCATTCTCCTTTTTTTTTATGGACAAAGGTTGCGAGTGGTTCTGGGACCTTTATGAGGTATTGTTTCATTCGATGTAGCCTTAGTATTCAAAATATGACTCAAAAATATTTGAAATGACGTAGATTTTTGTATGTTTTCGGTGCTCCAACCATGGTCTCGTGCATTGAATACTAAGATTATACAGAATTTTTTCCCCCGAAATGGACTTTTCATTTTAGCTTTTTATGGTAATATATGATGTAACTATTTATTCCACTCATTGTCACCATATTATAGAAGATAGTGGGTTTGATAATAAAAAAATAGATTCTTTTTTCTTTGGTATTTTAAAAACGTTAATGCTATCGCGTAGTAAATTTTACAGCGAAATTCCAATTCAACCTACTAATTCGAAATGCCTATAAACCTCAATCAAAGCTGAAATAAAAAAGTTGAAGAACAAAAAATGTGCGATCTTGAAAACAACAAATTTCAACATCAATTTACTGAAAAAATGATACAGACTAGAGAAAAATATATCTGAAGCAGAGAATTATATCTAATAAATAATATTTGCATAGTGACTTTATTATTTATTAATAAATTCATATGTCCTCCCCTCTTTTTTGCATGAATACTATACTTAGGAGTGAAATTGACAGATGCAGGAAAAAATTTAAATGGATAGTGAGGTCTTGTGACGCTTGGCAAGATAATCCAGATATAAGTCGTTGGTGAAACCGGACCTAGAGTCAAGTGAATAAACCCGTATCTCGACTCACCCAAGCACACGCTGACGGCGTTCGCGCTGTCGGCCGCCAGGCACTCCACCGCCTGCTGGTGTCCCTCGAGGACGACGGGCACCGCTTCGAGCAGCACCTGCTCGTCCTGCGACGACGACTCGTCCGCCGATTTCTCGCTGAACCACGACGCTCGCCACTCGGCGTAGTTGCGCGAGCACACGCAGCGGTAGAGAACGACGAACGCGTACGCCAACACGAGCACGCTGATCACGCACAGGATGGTCGTCAGCAGGATCTCCATGGGCGAGGTGGGGTAGAAGGGCTGCTCCGATTGCGGCACGGTCGAGGTGCCGGCGGATTCGGCGTCTGCAAAAGAGGAAATTAGAATGTTAAAGGGCGATTCGAACCGAACTGAATGGAAGTGGCCGTTACTTGATGAAAATCCATATTGATTAATTATTATTAATTGAACTTAAATGAATAGTTTTAACTGAAGAAGCTATTGTATAGCAAAACACGTGTCGCGGTTTAGTAAACCCTATTATGTGAAAATCTTACAGGCAACTGTATATTATTTGTTTCTTAAACCCGAACTTTCCGTTTGCCGTTGCTGTTGGCGGTTCGCCGTTCGTAGACAGAAAATTCCACTCTCAATGAACCTCTCTCGTTCGCTGCCATTGACGCCATTCACGCCTCAGTTCCATAGACATCACAACTAACAGACTGGCCCTGAGAGAGAGGACTGCGGAGTGAGCAAGATAAATACTTCAAGTATGACCTCTAAGCGAATTCCTTCTTCAATGCAGCAGATAAAGAGAGGTTAAGAAGGATAGAGTTATTCAAGTGTAGAATTATCATTCTGTCCTTTACAATATTACTTCAATTTGCATATCCTTTCTCCCTCTAACTATTCCGCATCGTGTTATATGGAAAACTGTCATAAAGGTCAGTCCATCAGTTGTGATGTCTATGCTCAGTTCACATTCACGCCATTCACGAAACGAATATAACCTCATTCGTCATGTTGAGCGACATGTCGCTCTACGTAGTGGTCTTTGCTGAAATTGAAGTAGGCTTCGAATGCGACAGGTAACGACGCTCCGTAGTCATTGCTTGAATTAAAGTACATCCTGCGAGCACATATTCACTAATGAATGAAAATCATTGTCGTTTTGGAACAATAAGAAAAAAATTCACAATCAACGTCGAACAGAATGTTAAGTTTGTGGATCGGCCTTAACAGATGGATATCTTCATTATTTCTTACGAGCATTATTAAGTGAAATATATAGGTACAGGGTACTGACATTATTCTCGATTTTATGATTTACGAAAGTAAATCAAAAAAAAGGAAAAGAACATTCAATTCGGAAAGTAAAATAAAAACGAGCATGTGTGTACAAAAATAGAACTAAAAATATAAGTAATAATGTAATCGATTACTATTCAAATCATCTAAAGGAAAAATTTGTTCGGACCGGTCTCAACTTACCCACATAAGTTAATAGACTAACATCCGTCAACACAACTACTTCCCTGGCGGATTATATCTAAGATTTCTGAAAACTCTGGTGTTGCAACTGATGCGATATTGTTAAGAATTTTATGGCAACAATTTTACGGACAATTTATGCTCAATTTCATCGTTTAATGACCTCAATTGTCGAAATTACAAAGAAACTCATACATAATATTTTCTTGAAAGCTATGTGTTTTACTTCCAGCTGAATTTGAGATCTCCTTTATTGTTAATCGTAGTTTTGAGTAGTTTTGTTATATGAAAGGTGTTACTTTACGTGGACAAACTCAAAAGGGTGATTCTATGAGTAATTCAAAGACGAAAAGTTCGTTTTTAAACGGTGGTGTTTAGGGGCTGATTTGGCCATAGCTAGATTGAAATCATTATTGATTTATTTATTTATTTCAACGGATAATTCCAATGTTATCAAATAGTCATCACAATACATATGTCTAGTGTCATGCCAATGATTTGCATTGAGATACTGAAACTTCAACTATATCTTTTCTCTGGTATCTTGCTGTTATTGAGAAATAAAAATACTTTATTGCATGTCCTTGGTATGTACAACAAAATAAAACAGCAAACCATCAACAACTGGGATATACTTGCATTGACATGCAATAACGAGCTTTTTATTCATTATTGAACGAAAAACATAACACAAAAATCATCTTTTGAATTTTTAGATTAACTGTTTTCGATGAAACACGTTACAAATGTTGACACCCTGTATCTTGAAAACAATCAATCAATCACCTTTGAGTGTGACCACGTGCTTAAATAACATACTGTATAGAGTTTATTTCGTTTTTTATTCATATCCGACAGGTGTCAGTGGAGATTTTTCATAAAAGGTCCCTGCATTTGCTTTTGTCTAATGAAGTCCACTCGTAGAAAGAACTTAAAAACCCATAAGATATTTAAAGAAGCAGTCACACAAATTTTACTGCATAATGCCTTTTATTGCGTCGACTTTTGACTTCTTTATCAACGAGGTACAATCATAAATAAAAAAATGGTGCTATTGATATAACTCTGTTATGTATATTGGTTATACTATTTTAAAAAAATTAGGAATACTTTGAATTGTGAACTCCTGTTACGTATTTTGAACAAAACTAATCATGGTAGATCCAACACCTGAAGTTGAGTAATGTATTTTGTGTATTCTTAGGATTATGTATTGTATTGTAAGTAGTACATATATTTATGCTAATTTTAAGACAAGTTTAATGTGACGGTGGCACATATTAGGAACAATAAATCAAACAACATTATTTTTTGAATATGGTTGACAATTATAAAATATGAACAAAAGAATTGAAATGCAAACTTATTGAAATAATCAGAACATGAATATTCCAAAATTGAAAATAAATGAGAAAAATTTCAAGGTAATGACAATAAAAAACTTAAATAAACAATGAGATTGGAACCTTTGGGGTAAAAGTTGAAACTTTTCCAAAAATATCAGTTTGGTGTTAGAAAAATTGATATCTAGGAAAAGTTTAAATAAAACTCTTGACAAATAATTGGGTTAAAAGACACTTGAACCTGCAAAAGATAATTGAAATTTAAATTGAAAAATAAATAGAAAAATAAATCATCGGAAAGAAACATAAACAATCGAAATTTAATGAGTAAAAAAATAAAATAAAGAATCACCAAAGACTGTGTCTTCTAGGTAAGTCAACTCACTTCAAACTCTGCCTTTTGTTCACAAACTAGTTTATAAACTCCCAATAATTGTAGTGGATTGAAATTTATTATTTTGAGCGATGGCAATAAGATTGTTACCTGCTCTCACAATTCACTTATTCTTCAATTTTTCACATCCCAGTTGAATTATCTTTAAGACCGAAATTCAGATAGTTTGGTAAATGTCAATAGAACAAAATAGATATGAACATCTGTTTAAAAAGTCATACTTCCCATCATTTTCAACATCCAATGAATATCATCCATAAATATTGGGGTACATACCAAATTTCAATTTCACCGAGCATATTCAATTATTTAGGCTATATCAAACACAACAATATTCAAAGTTACAATGAAAATTAGTTTGAATGCTTGGGAAAGTGGTGTACACCACAGAGTAATAAAATCACTATATCAACAAGAATTTATATTGCCCCAAAGGAATTGCTCATGTAAACAAAACAAGTGTATATGTCGCGTAAACATTCAATAAACTAGAAATCTACAAGTTTGTGCCTAGGATAAAAATTGAACACCTCAAATATTTGGGTATAACGGAGAAGTCTTGGCGGCGATTATTGATGAGCGCGTAATTTTCTGGGTGTTATCCTTTTGAATTTACCTCCATAAGAGCTTGAAATTCTCCAACTTGGGCACATCAGATTTTTTATCTACATATCCAAGCACTCATTTGCTGAGAGGACAAATGTACCAGCACTCACAATTGCAATAATAGCACAACTATTGAAATTCTCAATCGTTTATAAGTAATACGAATGAACTTCTCACATGTAACTTGATACCTTGATGGAGCTATCACAGATAGCTGAGCCATTAGTGGCAAAAACTGAACTATCAACATTTTTATCTAGAATGAAAATATTATTGTGCATAAAGATGAATATTCTGTTTCAAGCATCCGGTATTTCTACAAACAATTTGTGGGAAACTATCATGAATAAGTGAATTGAAATCAATTAGATATTGTCATCATCACAAAAAAATAACAGACACCTAAAAAAATTTTTGAACAAATGCAGTTTTATGAAAATTATCAGATTCTTTTTGAAATCTTGTATGTAGGTATAGCTGGCTCTGAATCCCAATAAGTTTCTTCAGAGTAAAAATGAATAGTTTTTATTTATTGGTGAATGAATTCAGAAGAAAATATCAGAAGCCAAACTGATAGATTCACTTAGTCTTCCACCTATTTCAATAATTTTTCTTTTTCGGAGTTATGGGTCCTTCAAGTTCCAGAGTTTCAATGATCTTGTGCCTGTTAGTGAATAAGCTGGGGGTGAATATAAGCGTGCATGCAAGCTATGAACAGCTCAGATTGTTGAAAAAATCTTTGGGAGATCTTACATGAAAACCAGGTGAGAAGTCGGAAAATCTAGAGAAACCAAGAAAAACTGTGGAAAAATCATTTGAAATGTGCATATAACACTAGTAAGGTAGGGAAAAGTCGGAAAATCTGGAAGAGTTTCGGAAAACTCCTAACCTGTCGTCATCAGTTTTTATTTATCGTTTTGAGTATGGAAACATTTTAAAGTATACCACCTTTATTTAATTATTAATCAGAAATATGTTAACAATAGCTGTCATTAAAAACAGTTCTTGTTTTATAATCCGACCCAAAATATATTCAAGATTCAAAAACAATTTTCCATAATGATTTAAACATTGAACTCACCATTGAAATCAATCGGATCCAAAGCTGCAGCCAAAGCTTGCCACTGAAACTTCTCCCCGTACTTCTCTTCTGGATTCCTCAGCAGAACTGCCTGTTCCGGTCTAATAACATGAGACAACTTTATATTTGGCAACACAGCAATTGTCTGACCACTAAGCGATATATTGTAGTTTTTCAATATCGAGTGCCAATGTCTCGAAGATAACTTTAACCAGGGTGCATACTCTGAATGCTTCAGTTTCTCCAGTTCCTTCGATCCATTCCGTTGGTACTCGACCTTTACAGGATTATAAGTAACATAGTTCACCTGAATTGGACTATTTGTCGCAACCATAGGAAACATCCTTATTGACGAGTAATTTTCTACATTTTGCGTTCCGTTGTCTTCAGTTCTTCCGTCAAGAACCACTTTCACGATATATTGATTAATCAGGTCACTGTTGTAGGCAATCATACAGATCCAAATTATCATTATAATCATGAAAGAACGCTGGAAAAATCTGGTCCGTGCCCAAATATTGACCAAACGTACCCTTTTGGGAATCTTTTTCTCCTTGACGCCTTGCGTTTGACCCGCCACAATATTGGTAGGAAAAGAAGATAGCTTCGGATGAGACTTGGATCTGTTGAGCCCTTTAACAGCGGTACTGGGTTTGTTGAAAAAGCTCTGTTGATGATAAAGACCGTTTCGAAAATTCTGGTTCATGGTCTCGACAGAATTCACGAGGCGACTCATATCTAAACCAAGGATCGTTAAAAAGAAGAATAACTGCAAAAAATAATCCGTAATCAGAGCCACTATCGAGAAAATACAGAACTCCTGAATCGCAGGAACGAAGGTGAATAGACCAAAGGTTAGCACCGTGATTTCCAACAACAAATTTTTCGTTATCGACCATCCCTCTTTGCTCAGGCCCTGCGCGTTTCTGATTTTGACATCCAAGTGCAGTGGAGTAGCTACGACACTTTTAGTCAACACCAAAACATTCTCCAGTCCGACAAGTAAGGTTAGGTAAGGAAATATCGCTTTACCCCCTTCACAATTCAAAGTCAGTCCGAAAAAGAAACAAATACCCATGGTCATGGTGAGATTGCAGAAAATGGTAAAGGTGGCTGTGAAAGCCATGCCCAATTTGGATTTGATGAGTTCAATTTTCCTCACGGAGAAGTAATAATAAAGAAAGACCGCGACGAAGGAAACCACTATTGGAACTAGTTCAATATAGTTGATTTCACCGGGATATTGAATCAGCACTGTGTCGTTCATATTGTAGTTATCATTTCTTGTGTCATTTTGGTGCAAAGGATAGAGAGATGTTAGCTTTTTCCTCAGTCCTTCTACGAATCTGTAAGAAAATAAATAATAGAATAATAGTTGACTGATTTTTTTTATAACCTACTTGTGATCATATTCTTCATAAAACAGAGTAATAGCATACTGAATTATTCGTTGGCGATTCCTGATGGGATAACGCTTGATGCCAGCATCAAAAAGGTGCATTCCGAAGAGCATATCCGATATGGAAGTTTTTCCCTTCTGGAAACTCTGAAATAATATATTTTTTGAAAATAATAGTAATAATGATACAACAGAATGTACAATTCACTTACAAATCAATATCAAAACAACAGTGTGAATAAACGACAAAACAATCATACAGATAAATGGTGTCAAATAAATGGAACAATACAATAAATGTTTCTCAGTCTAACTGAGGGATTTATATAAAACGAGTGGATTGAATGAAATACAACATATTCCGAATCACAGGCTCAGCTGAATAACAATGCTTTTACAAAAATAACCACAAGTGTTGCATAACCCATCAACATTATTACACATCGAGAGGTATGTTAATGTCAAAAAGTGTTCCTACATTACTTTTTCCCGACGGAATATTCAAGTTAACAGTGAATATGCAATTGGTGAGCTCAACTTAGTTCAGAAAGTGAATGCTAAAGATCTGAGCATATTGCTAGACTCATCCTTAAATTTTATATTACATATTGAAAATATAGTGAATTCGGCTCTCAAAACCCTCGGCTTTATTACTCGAAACAGCCTCCACTTTTCTCCTGGAACGTTAAAGAAACTTTATTTCACATTAGTTCAGCCAATTTTGGAATATGGATCTATAGTATGGTCACCAAGTTATGCCGTTCATAACATTCTCATAGAAAAAGTTCATAATAATTTTTTGAGAATTTATTCATATCGTAGGAATTAATACACAGTGTTCCACACTAGTACAGACTTGCCCTCAGATCTCAATCTATGGAGTCTTAGTGACCGCAGAAAAATGTTGGATCACTTCATCAATAACACGTAACCCTCCTCTGTTCTGAATTCCATTCCACACAACTAATTATGGAATGAAAAGTCCTTTAACCAGATTACAAGGAGTATATAATGACATATAAGATAGGGTTGACATATTTTTCCATACACCTGGGGCCTATAACACAACCACTACAAGTCTAACAAGTGTATAAATAAATTATACAAGTGTAGATATTCTGTAACATAAAGTAACTTGTAGTTACTAGTGGGGCACTGGTAATTACGGGACTTTCTCTACAATTGTAGTATCTTTTCGTAACACAAAAATGAGAGTTGTGAAGTTGTGTTACGGAATTGTCGAAAATTGTAGACAATTTTCTACCTATCTTGATTGATAAGTAGATTGAGCGTACTAGTGTAGCGAAGTCTTTCATCGTGAGCGTATATCTATAATTCGACTGTCGATATGTGGTCAAGCGATCCGGATAGTGAAAACGAAAATGGTCGTGCAGTATATTGCTATCGGGAGAGAATTAACTTTGTCCTACTGACAGACGGGGAATTTATGAAAAAGTTCAGACTTAAGGTCACAGCTCATTAGAGCCACCCGGCACCCACCCCGCACCGCCTCGTCGCACGGCGTCCACTCGTTGCCGACAGATGGACGCCGCGTTATCACCAATAAACGTCGCGCGGTCAAACAGTGGACCCCGCACGGTCAACCAGTGGACCCCGCACGGTCAACGAGTGAACGCCGAGTGGTCAATGAGTGGATGTCGCGTGGTCCACGAAGTTTTGAGTAGTCTATTAACAATCGGCACTAGGTCTACACGTGTGTTTCGTAATGTAAAATTTTACAAACCGTGTATTGGTCAACCAGTGGACCTCGCACGGTCAACGAGTGAACGCCGAGTGGTCAATGAGTGGATGTCGCTTGGTCCACGAAGTTTTGAGTAGTCTATTAACAATCGGCACTAGGTCTACACGTGTTTCGTAATGTAAAATTTTACAAACCGTGTATTGGCTGTGAATCATTCGCGGGATGCGCGCGATTCACTCGGGACCCGCGCGTTGGCAACGCGCAGTCAACGCAAGGCAAGCATGCGAGCAGCGAGTTGTCACCGAGTGGTCCACCCGCTGTCCGCGCGCGGAGGGCTTACGACCGAGGCGATCTGGTGACGCTAAGGAGTTGATATAGTGAGCGCATACCCATACAATTCCGTATAAAGAATGCTAGCCGCAGGAGGCGAGGCGGTGCCGAGTGGGTGCCGGGTGGCTCTAATGAGCTGTGAGCTTTAGTCGACAACAGTGAGAAAGTCTTCTTCAAGATATAGGTCCAGCCATAGCAAATATAACGATTCGATGGTATGGCTTGTCGCCATTACAGAAACTGCTTATTGCTCTGCATTGGTTTGGAAACGGATCAGATAAATAAACGAATTGTCTTGTAGGTTTTAACATATACAAGTGTAGAATATTTTACTTGTAGCTACAAGTATAAGGAATTCTCTTATGTTACGAGAAATTAGGATACTTGTAGCTATAAGCGAATTACTTGTAAATTGTAGACTTGTTACAATTGTAGATTTGTGTTATAGGCCCCTGCAAACTTCAGGAAGACATTACTTCAGATTTTGTAATTTACTATGTACATAACTTGTCTTTGTTTGTATGTTTTGTATTATTCTATGTAACCATATTTCCATGTTCACATAAGTATTGTAATGACTATTTGATAAAATTGGAGTTATCCGTTGAAATAAAAAATAAATATTGTAAGGATATCAGTACAAGTTTTTTTTGTCCGGGATCATAAAATATTTAACATGATAGTTAATTTTATGTTTCAATGAATTATCACAAGTAATCAAGAAGATCACAAATGATAACAGAGATACCCATAATACTTACCAATTAGAAACTGCATGCTACTAGATTAATCTCTAAAATTTATGTTGATATTCATTATCTTACTTTTGACTCTCAGATATTATTTGGCCTACTTAGACATTTCCGCTTGATGTCTAATTAACATTGCTTCTACAATGAAACTAACGTTCATGAATTTTTATATCTTGTCAATGAACTTTGTGTTCCTGCAGACCAATAAATGGATTGACTTGATAATTTGTTTCTCTCTGTGGATGAATATCATCAACTTTAAAGATATTTTCATTATATTTTCGAGCTTGGTAATTTGTATAGTACAATGACGATTGTTTGGTGTATTGTATGTACAGTAGAATTTCATGACAATGAAGAATCATAATTAAAATGGTGAACTTTAAAGATATTTTTCAGCATATTTTCGATATTGGTAATTTTTATAGTACAATGACGATTGTTTGGTGGAATGTATAAAACATACTGTAAAATTTCATAACGACAATGATTAAGAATCAAAATTCAAACGGTGAACATGATCTATTACTTACATGATGACTGAAAATAGTGGTGAGTAAAGAGTTGTCCTGAGAAAACTGCAGAACATCTTGATTCCAGAGATTCGCAGGAGATAAAACCAGACAACTGTACTGAGGCAAAATATTGGATCGATCCATTTTTGTTTTCTTCACTGCTTCAATATGAAGACACAGGTGACTTAAAGTTTTTGAACTGAAAAATGTAGATATATTTGAATAATTGTCACTCCAATTTCATAGCACCATGATAAATATTCATTCACAATCATCTGAAAATATTATTATTTCTAACTTTCCACTGTGTTGGAAAGTGAAGAAATTTTTATAAAAAAAAAGGGAAGTTTTTTCAATACCACTCAGCAAGCAACATTGTCAACCACATTGAAGCAAATTTTTGGAACATAGTTATCATGCCCAACACAGAAAAATTCAAAGCTAGTCAGTGTCATTCTAAAAACAGCCAGACCTTCTCAATACCTCTTCTTTTATACCAGTTTTCAAAAAAATGTTAGCGATTTATTAGCGATTTTGCCAATCACATCTATCCCAGTTTATTTTTTGGATGTCTCAGATATAGGCAGAAGACGGTATGACAGGTTAACTGCCTGTTTGTCAGATTTACCTTTCAATTGATTTTTAAATTTGGAAAACCTAAGAAATTTGAGTTTTTGGTGGCACAAGAGGCGAATAAACCCGAAACCAGTCTGCAAGTGTGCCTGTTATAGTAAATAGTGGGGCTTAGCAGCAATTGAAAGAGTACTCTTTGAAGATTGTCCCATCTTTCGGAATTTTTATTATTTCCACCTTTAGGAAAACTACAAACACAAAGTAAGAGTTGAAGAAGATACATGGAATACATCTCTCGTGAGGATGCATAATACGATGTTTAAATATACTATAGTACATAAGGCACCCATTATGGTAAGAATGTCAACAATAATTGTGTTACATCGTTTAAAAAATTTCAAAGTATATTTTCAAATGAAACTATTCTATCTCACATATAAAACAATACTTTTCTCTAGAGATAAATGGTGCACTTTCTGCCAGGGTATTCGATATTTCTACCTTACCTTTCTTCATCTTGGTGATTTCTCACAACATCGAGTAACTTGAAAGCCTCATACAAAGGAGCTCTGAAAGCGTCACCTAAATTTAATTCGGGCTCCCATGGTAGGACGCCAACCCTCAGAACCACTTGCTGGACGTAGCAGAATGGCTGGGGGCTGTCTGTCGAATTCAACTGAGAGGTCCAGACTTGGGGAGCCTTCCCTGGGAAAGGAAGATTCACCAGAGGCAACCTGAAAACAGAACAAGCTCAAGATCTAGATCGGGAGTCTAATTTTACCAGCTTGATGTTTTTTTGATCAGACATACCTTTCCCATAACAAAAACTGCGAATATTGTTAATATTTTGTGTTTAACAAAAAGAGGTTTTGATCTTGAATATTACATTGAGATAAATGCCTATTTTCGACGCCAAATTCATGAATGAAACTTTCAATAAAATTGGTTAGGCAGTCATAGTAGGAATTGGAATAAAAAATTGTTTCATATTCAATCTGGATATGATATTCAATAGAAAAAATCAACTCAATTGATTCCTTAACCTCGAATTATTTTTCATGGTAGTAAGCTCAGCTTCAGCATAAATTTAAACTGGTACTATATAATTTTTCAAAGGTCGAGACTCCTGCCGAGGAAAATCATTGTTAAAATAGGTAAACTTCACTACAGATGTTTCAGAAACGGCTGTTCTGATTCTCAAATCATACCAGTTTGGGATAGGGAATTGAAAAACTTTCATGCATTGATGATACCAAACAAACCCATAAGACGATCTAAGCTCTTATTATTATATGGATGACAAGGGGAAAAACTCAATTCAAATAATTCATAGAATAAATATCCAATTATTATCTTGTCAGGAACATTTTTGTCATTTTCAATAATTTTTTACAATCAAGTAATTTGGAAATAAGTGCCCATGAAAACAGAAGTTATATAAGGTAATAGATGCAAGCTTATAAAAATCCACTATTTTTATTGCATCATGTAAAATTATGTTTATCAAAGTAGCATTAAGCTATTTTACATAGGCATATAATTATAACTGAACACAAGATAAAGAGTTGTAATCACAAGGTCATTCGAGAAAGTTGAAAATCGCTATTTCTTTTTATTCATATATTATTCATGAACACGCGAAGTTTTATACTATATTTCCATTATACCAGTCAATTAAAATTGAACTGATTTGAAATACTCTTGCAAGATGTGATAATCATTACTAATGAATTATTATGTAGGTACTTTGGGATCATTTTGTAATCTGAGAGCACATGCTCCACCTGCTTTTTTCAATGCAGAGGTGTACTAAAATATGATTCTACACAAAACTGCAATATTTGCAAGGAAGAGATGGTTTTTCATTCGCAAGTTAGACTCCATAATATAATTTTTTTTAAACATTCGAAAGCGGATTTCATCAAGAATTAACCGCATCATCATAAACAAATTCACATTCAAGTTATATCAAAAATAATTTTTTTGATGAATCAAATTTTCAGATTGTTAATGAGGCTTTAATTCTTTGGACAATTTTTTTAGAAAAATAGAAATTTTCTCTCAGCACATGAGCAAAATATATAAACTATTTCAGAATGCAATTGAATGAATTAATATAGAAGTATAAATATTTCTCAACACATTAACAGAAGTACTTGAATTGAAAAATTGTTATACTTTTGGCAAAGAATCTTTGTCAAAATAAAAAATATTCTGTCAATTTAAAACTCTTCATATAAGGATAATCGAAAACTCAGTAGATATAAAGAATGAACTGTTGAAACATTTATAAAGTATTTTGACTTACCATGATATAACAATGATGACACTGGCAAAACATAACACACAAACTGGATAGGTGATGCAGAAAAGACCTAGAGTATAGTAGATTGTTGCAATTTTATCATGTAGGGAAAATTTTCCTCTTGCCCCCCTTCTATGGGGCTCCTCACCTCGAGGGACCATTCAAATACTATGTTATATTTTCTGACATACTCTTCGGAACAAATATTACACCTGTACAAAATTTGGTGATGAGTTGATCAATTTAAACTTATCACAAATATATTAAACCAACATTATAATATTTCCTCCCCAATCTAACGTATAGCAACTATGTCAAGTTTTTCTGTTACACAACAATTTCTTTCTCAATTATCAACTTCAAGTTATTTTAACAAGTTTTGGCTAGTAATCATTCCCTTGATTATAGGTTATTTATTCAACTGTTATGAAATAAACTGATTAAACAACTTGAAACCTAATTGCTTTTGATATGTGAAAACATTGAGAATTACTTTGAATGTTTAGATTTCTTCCTGGTACTCTTCAAAGAATTCACTTTTAGTGCATAATGAGTATGAATGGCTTTGAATTGCTGTAACATTCAGTGTGGAGCTATAACCACAAGAGTACCTAAAGCTGTGCCATAACTCATTATCATGATTCGGTTATTTATAACTTATTTTCCTCCTATAAACATTTCATTCATTTTTATTTTGATCTGATCAGATGTCAAGGTTAACCAAGATAGACACCATAAAAATTTGTATTGTTCAATATTGGCTCAATTTATCATTCAATTGAATCATAAAAGAAGGACCAATGTAAATATAATACTGGAAAAGTCAAATTAAAGTGGAAGGGTGTGGAATACCTCCAAAGTTGAAATTAATGATAGATAAAAAAGAAATGTGAAAATTTTCAAGTTATAAATCGATAATTCCGCAGATACAGCACAAATAAGTGTTTGCCAATGTGAAGGGCAAAGAAGGCAAGAAAATTTATTTCTCAACGCAGACCTGAGAAAATTTACACATTTTGTAGCGAACACCTCTTCCTCTGCATCTCTCACATAAAAATTGAATTATAAATTCCGGGAATCGTAGGAAGATGAATTATAACCTAACATTTGATTTATTACGTGGTTTTCTTAGAAAAAAATATAGTTAGCATACCTATGAAGGACGATAATTTTTAACAATTTATCCAAGTGGAATTTGTTGCACAAACACAATGCAGAGACATGCGAGTTGTACTATGTATTACAAACCGTTGTGTTCACAACTACTGTTGTAAAATAACCTGCCATCAATAACTAATAACAACATTACAACATACTAATTATTGCACTATACGCAGTTACACAGTTTCCTATTGGATTATTTTTGAATCAATTAATCAATTCACCACATATTGTCACTTGTCACTTTGACAGTCATGTCAAACTGTCAAACATATCCACAGAACACAGAACGAATACAATGGCTGCGTCTAACAGCTTGAATTCGCTTCACCGTGATGGAAGTCAATTTTTGAGCAGCGACTTTAAGCGCTGTAACGGCTGTAACCTTTTAGACGCAGCCAATTAGGCGAGTGAGCTCATCAATCCATCGATATTTGTTTTATTATTTGGGCTTTCTAGATAATGACCCATGCTACAGCGGTGTCCGCATGAATGTATTTATGTCCTTTATTCATCAATGTATTAGAAAAGGATAGACGCGTACGGAATGCAACTCATTGATTGAAGTATAGCAAGTTTCAAACAAATTATAGTTCCAATTATCTCCTGATCATTAAATTCAATTCATTGAATCGATTAACGTTACTTCTTTTTGTAAAAGTCAAAAAGTAGTTCAAGTACACCCTTGGTGCAAAAATACCAATCCTATGCAATGATAACATCGAATCAAGAATGGAGGTAACTTATTGAGTTACCATGCATACTTTATCGAAATAGTTAAATGAAACACACACGCACATAAGTAAAACAAATATATTTCTCTAATAATTTACAATATTTTATTCATCCTAACGCATGGGGTAAAAACATCAAATAATCAAGGTATTACTGTTGCATTCAAATTCAATCTTGTAAAATATTTTGTTATTTTTTAGAGCCCCTGTCCAATGGCAAGTGATGCTTTCTCCGCAATATTCCTGGAAAAATTTATAAAAATTATTGTCATTCTAATACCTACTCAGCACAAATAAACAGTGCTAATTCCTTACTCTAAAATAATAATAGCTTGATGATTAATCGGGGCTTATATATCCACAGTGCACCGAATTCAGTCGGTTGAAATGTCTTCGCATCCATTAATTTTCAAAATTTATCGTGCCAAATGACAATTTGAAAAAATCCCGAGACAGCAGCTCCAGGAATTTTGTTTCAAATTATCATTCCGTTGCTAGATTTGCTCGAAAAAACATCATGTTCAGTTTTTGGCTTATCTGTATTAATAGAAATGATCGGGGGTTATATCCCGAGTGCACCAAGTTTAATCGGTTAAAATGTGTGCTGCAATTCCATGATTCTCGAAATTTTGATGATAATTTGATTTTATTTTAAATTATTATACACGAAAGCATTTGCTTGAAAGCAAAATTTTGAAAATCTTGGAAATGCACGCATTTTGGTCGATTGAAATTGGTGAAGGAGGGATATATGTTTAGATTATTTCCAGAAAACATGTAAACTCAGGAAACATCAAAATCGAACACAGGAACAATATAGTACCAGAGATAGTACCTGAAAAGTGATCCAAACGCCCGGTTTATTTCGAACATTTTAATCGGTTAAAAGGTCTTGTGCATTTAATCGCTGTAAAACTCTGTAAAAGCAGTCTAGCCTTCAACTGTTTCATCGTTTATTCGCATTGAGGGAAATAATCAGGCGAAATTTCAGTTTCTATTCAAAGTTGAAGAATTTCATTACAGTTTTCAAAATCATCGAAAATTTTCAGAGGGATTGCTGTAACCAATGCGAGGATACGTTTCAAATCGTCTGATAGGTGAATGAATGGATTTAAAAACTCGCCCAATGCTTTTTTAAGGTGAAGAAAACACCATCTACAGGATTCGACCGAAAGGCTCAATGTATGATTAACGATTAACCAATCTAATGTCAAATAGCTGTTTTGACTCGCCATGCTTAGGTCTCGTCAGTGGCACTTTAATTAATTCAAACGGGAAAAAACAACATGAACAAGAAATCAGATAATGAGAGCCTCATTGAAATGTTTTCTATTCTATTAAAAAACTGAATATATCCTGTTTATACTGTAATCAATGAAAAGAACACTATGGTTTTCAAAATCGATAACTTCACCTATCAGGTTTTCTCAAATAATTTTATTGGTCAAGAAAAGCTCAGCTAGTATGTACTTATATTTTATATTCTATACCTTTTTTCACATGTCCATTTCATATTGTAGCCCTCGAAAATGGTAATTAACATTTTTGGAAAGAGCAACCTCCTTCTATATATATATATATTTTTTTCTAGGGCTACAATATGAAATGGACATGTGAAGAAAGGTATACAGTCCGTTTTTTTATGTCGTACCACTATTGGCATCTCGAAAACGGTTATTGATACGAAGTTGGTTAAATTAGACAAAAGTTGCCTATTTTAGTGAACAATGAAACGATGTTTCCAAATCGAAAATGTCATGGACCGTTTCTGAGATATACGGGGAAAACCGAAATGGCCCGTTTTCTCATCTTGCGCTGGCGCCTTAATTTTTAGGAATATGGAAATGTGTTCAGGAGACTTTTTTCTCTATTTCAAATTTGCTTCGATGTGCTGTGCTTCGATTTTCAATACTACGTTCCGATTCACGGGGGCCAACTCTCAACTCTCTTTTTTCAAATACGGACCTGTATTTTTTTTAAATGAATTTGAGTGGTCCTTGTCTTACCCAGTTCAGATATGTATCTTACCTGATATTTATTTCTACGTTTCTGCCCATAAATTCCATTATCAAAGTCCGAACTATGAAAATCCTCCCCTTCGGAATACGGTCCTAATTTTATTTTTGATTTTATTTGAAAAGATATTTGACTCCAGTTGCGAGAATGAACTTCAAAATTAATTTACCTTGGAATAATACTCTTCAATCCATAATACCAAAACTTCAGATCTCTGGCTATGTATCAAGAAATGTATCCCGAACGTCGTCAGCCCAATTCCAGAAGTTTTCAACGTATTGAAAGAAGTTTACGAGAGCATGGTTCATTTGTGAAACCAAAAAATAAAAGTTGACTTATTACTGATAATGGTGATGATGAAATCGACGTTTTGGGTAAGTTTTTCAAAAGTATCATGTTACACATAGAAAATAATAATTTGAATCAGGATTCGTGGAATACAAGAAAAATCAGAATGAGGAAGTGTCTCTTGAAGAAATAGCAACGAATAGTGGTATATCGCTTTCATCAACAAGAAAAATTTTGAAGAAACATAAATTCAAGCCCTACAGAGTGAGAAAAGTACATAATTTGCGTTTAACAGACTACAATGAAAGAGTAGTATTTTGTAGATGGCTACATAGACATTTTCGGCAAGATGATGAAATTTGTTGTAAAATTCTATAGTGCGACGAAAGCCGATTTACAAATAATGGATGGTTCAATAGGAATATTCATTATCACTGGCGCCAGGAGAATGCTCATTCACATATGGAGCCACTAATTTTCAAGAGAGGTTCGGCATTAATGTCTGGCTTGGGGTTTTGGATACCGAAATCATTGGTCTCTACTTCTTTGATACTTCATTGACGAGGAAGTTGTATCATGAGTTCCTATCGGAGATTCTGCACGATTTTTTGGATGATTTGCCTTCGAAATATCCTGAGGAAATATGAATATTTTCAACATGACGAAGCATCACCACATCGCACACGAATATGTAAAACATTTCTCGATAGGACCAGTCCAGGAAGATGGATAGGAAACAATGGTCCCATTGAAATTGAAAATTTGGAAGAGTTGAACCCAAGTAACACATAATATTGGCTGAACCCCGAGTTCAGATTGGTCCAATATAGATACATCGTAAGTGAAAAATTGATGTTGAACTAATATTAATCAATATCGACGAAACGATATCTCATTATGAATATTGCCTCAATATTGACAATAAATTTCAACTGCATTTTGTAAGGTTCAATATTGATAATATATGGGTTTGATAACTTATTACCAATATCTGAATTACCATATCAGGTGATAATGAATAATATCAGTTTAACAACATAGATATTTCAATATTGTCTGCATATTTTTTAGGTATATACTCAATTTTCAACATCGAAATCTAATGTATATTCGACATTGTTTGGGAGCGTAGATTAAAATATTGTATTATCACATTAGGTACCATATCGGCATGATACTGCAATATAGATATGCGAATTCTGATATTGCTTGAATATTGTTTCAACACTAAAATGAGAATATTAAAATAGTCATTTTAGAATCACAGCCTGAAAATGGGTATCCGAGTTTTGAAAGTGATCACTTAATGTATTCAAACATATATCGATATCGGATAAGCAATATTCATCACGAATTATTCCTAACAAAATTTGGAAAAATTGAAATATCGTCATTTGGTGGATTTCAATACCAGAAAATTACGTCCAGAACATTCGGCACAGCAAGTTTGATATTCCAAATCGCCATCACATAAGACAGTGATCCTTCAGTGTTTTTTCGAATATATTTCATTGTTACTTAAGTTTCTGACATTTTAATGTTGTCTCGAACATAACTAACTTGAAGTCACCAGATCTATACCACCCAACTCCTTCTTAACAACAAGTCTCTCCGTGCCGTAAAGTGTATAGTGGTCGACAACAAATTTCTCATTCTGAAGGTCGTGAGTTCTAGCCCCGCAGCAGTCAGAGTTTTTTCCAGGTTAGTATTTGGTTAGTTGATGTGGATGAGTGAAATATTTCAGTTGACTATTCGATAAAATAGATATGTACAATCCCGAATATCAAAAAAATAATAATTAGTGACATCAATCGTATATACCTTTTTCGTCGATATATCATTAACAATATTGTACCAATATAGTTGAAACGATATATCCTTATATTGCTATCGAATGTTGATCTAATATCGCCGAATGTTCACATTTTTTTGTGGCCAATATGATATCTACAATATGGGGTTGATATTCACGTAATATTGAACCAATATTGGTCTAATATGTTTGTACGACGGCGTATAAGGGTCACTGTAAAAATAAAAAATATCTCCATTGACAGATTTTAATCTGTCAATGCCAGATTAAAATCTGTCAATGACAGAATCAAATCTGTCAATGACAGAATAAAATCTATCAATGACAGATTGTAATCTGTCAATATGCCATTGACAGATTTCAATCTGTCAGTGACAGAATTCAATCTGTCAATACTCCATTGACAGATTTTAATCTGTCAATATGCCATTGACAGATTATAATCTGTCATTGACAGATTTTAATCTGTCATTGACAGATTTTATTCTGTCATTGACAGATTTTAATCTGTCATTGACAGATTTTATTCTGGCATTGACAGATTAAAATCTGTCAATGGAGATATTTTATATTTTTACAGTGACCCTTATACGCCGTCGTATGTTTGTGCTACTTGGGAAAGCTTCAATAAGTCGAGCATGCATGGCTATAACTCCCCGAATGCTTCAAAACTGCCACAAGCATACCATCTTTAGAGCGAAAATTTGTTTGAGGAATGGTGGGCGTCAATTTGAACACCTTATCAGATGCCGGCACCGATGACTGAAAGAAATGTGTACTTAAGATATTATTTGTTGCCTTTTTTTATTTTTATAGTTTTTTATATCAATTTCAAATAGTTTCAAGTTGAATGTGTAGTTTGAAGTAGAATATTGCCTTTTTTCTGCAAAGGCCAGAGGAAAATTAGTAGACAAAAATTGGAATTTTCATTGTTCGGACCTTGATGATGGAACTAATGGGCAGAAATGTACAAACAACTACTAGGTGAGATACATATCTGATCTCGGTGAGATAGGAACTACCCAAATTTGTGAAAAAAGTACAGGTCCGTATTTGAAAAAATAAAATCGAGGATGGCCCCGAAGAAAGAAACGTCGTATCGAAAATTAAAGCTTAGTAAATCGAAACGAATTCAAAACAGAGAAGAAAGTTTTCTGAACACATTTCCATATTCCTAAAAATAGAGGCACCAGCACAAAGAAAAGAAAACGGGCCATTTCGGTTTTCCCCGTATATCTCAGAAACGGTCCGTGATATTTCCTATTTGGAAACATTGTTTCATTGTTCACTAAAAGAGACAAATTTTGTCTAATTTAACCATGTTCATATCATTTACCGTTTTCGAGATGCCAATAGTGGTATGACATAAAAAAAACGGACTGATACTGATACCCAACGAATTACAATCCTACGAGTACGAACTAGCAGTACGTAATTCGGACATGACCTCGACTCTCTTCAAACACCACCACGAAACCGGACATGAAATTGACTTCAACAACACGAAGACCATCGCCACAGAATCAACACTACACTCCAGAATCATTCGCGAAGCAATAGAAATTGAAAAACGCCCTCAATGCCTCAACAAACGAAACGACTCACAAAGGCTTCCCAATTCCTGGAAACCATTATTATCCCTTCGAACAAATCCATTAATTAATCCGTCTCAAACCAGACCTGTATATGGTCCGACAGTTTCAACAACGTCAGATTCTCATACAGCTATAAATACCATCCCTCTGTCCACAAGCCACAATCTTCACATGGACAAGATGAGAACTGGGGGTTATGGAGACTCAGGCCTCGCCAACAAGTCAAGAAGTCTTGAGAATGGCTCCAAAGTGGGAGCCGAAACGTCGGCAGAAGAACAATTCCAGACGCGGAAAGTCCAAATTTGACAAAAAAATATCACATTTCCCTGTTAGATACTCTCTAACAATGGGTTCATCCAATCGAATCGTATAGGTAACTGTGATAGTTTATTTTCCAAAAAATATATTCCGAGCATTTATTCATTCGAATATTCCCTAATATATGTTGTTAGATTTCTCAATAATTCTAAAAATATTGCTTAAAGTAGGTACATGTTCAGCATATCCTATTTCAATATCCTTCGAGGAATATGCTAAGCACATTCCTTGTTGACCTGGATTACCTTTATCATTTCACATATTCCTGTGAGATCGCGTTTTCCCAACGTTTCAAATTCCTCCAGGATAGGTTTGTCGAATTCTGACCAATTTTCTGAAGTGTGAGGGTAGTTCTGACTGGAACGTTCCTTGAGGAAAAAGTTCTCAATGTCATTTTTGGCATCGTCAGGACGTAGTTTCGTTGCAGCCTGGCATCCATACCCAATCAAAAGTATTCCAAGGATAATCTGATGACACAAAATGTAAATGCAACTTTGTGTGTTTAGTTAAACTCATAGTATCTTCGTTAAGCGTTTACCATTTTCGTAATATAACGTGAAAAAGTTATTGGCAGGAAAATGGCTCAGTGCTGAAGCTTTTAATGTAAATATTGCGCGCCTCAATCGAAATGAGTTGTAATATATAAAAGAAATAGTGTATTTTATTGCTCATAAACTAACATGCTAACTCAAATCTCAATATTGTCATACTTCGTCATTTGCCTACGTGCTCAACAGTTTAGCTTCTTTTATTTTAATAAATGCGGTCGGCATGCCAATTATATCTCATGAATTTTCTTTATGTTTCACGAGGATTGCTGCAAATGAGCAACGCAGCGACGTAAGCACTTCATGAAATCCGATGCACAGAAGACGCTTCGAATAAAAGAATTAGACGAAATCTAGAAAATGACAAGAGGTCGGAAAAGTGTTTTGTCGACTTAGTCTTCTTCTGAGTGAACAATTAGTCACTCTCAAACCTGAAAATAGGTTAGAAAAAAATCGTGATTTTTCACGGTCATTTTCAATAATCCGGTAATTATAACTTGCACTAATTAAGAAATTCTGAATTGCAAGTTGACACTATAGGTGCAAAGGTTCTCATTATCGATAAATGAAACCCAAAAAATTAAATTCGTCTCACTTCGAAACACTGCTCATGAAAAAATCTATGTCGCAATTAGTATTTCAAGATAAGCGATACGCCCTTTGGTGAAAAGTGTCACAAAATGTCAAATTGTCAAAGTGGCGCTTATTTTATAAGTTGAAGCCTTGATCAAAATGGCGCTGCGATATTATTTTGAAATTTTGGATGATGATTGAAATTATTACTATTGTTTATCAAGCACAATTCATGTTTAACTTTCACATAAAAAGTGGAAAAACACTAAAAACTGTAATAGTTGCTCACAAAATTTCGCGATTTGGGATTTTCAAGCAACGTCAAAGTCCTATCCTTAAAAAGCAATAGTTGTCGAAGTGGTGCTTATTAGCTGAAATGTAGCCATGCAATCTCAACTTGAAATCCCAATAGAATCCAAAATTATGGGATCCCAAAAGAACTTCCATTCCTTGCGACTTCACCAATTCTTTAACTCCTTCAAATCGTGCAGAAAATTGGTAACAACAAAATATATATTATAGCGATTCTTTAAAATAGTCTAGGGGTGGAAGAAGACATTTTTTTCTCCTGATTATGTTCACTTTATTAGCGAGTGCGAGTAATATTAGTTCCAAAAATATTCAGTGTTAATCTATATGATTTTCTCAAGAATTAAAAAGAAATAGTGGAACTTACTGTCACTGAGATCATTTTCAGCTGCTAGAATGTATCAAACTACAGCTACCAAGTATTATGCATTTCTTTTTATACATTTTTCACTAATCCACTTTCACACCAATCGCGAAAATAAAAATAAAAGTGATATATTTTTACATTACATTTCATATGCAAATACCACCTGAAACGAACATGAAAACGTATCGTGAAAAAGATCATCCAAAGCATGTATGAGAGATAAAATGATCCAAAATAGAGTAGGGGATATTGGAAATAGGCGAGACACCAGCGTGAATAATTTTATGTAGTTGATTGGAAAGAAATATTAGCGTTTGCTTTTCAAATGTTTAGAATTGGTACATGAGGAAAATAATCGTAATATGGTTACTGAGGAGTTTATGAAAAATATCAATGCACAATGTTTCCAACTTCCAACCCTCTGTTAGCACCCAAACGTCAACAAAATATTGAGGAACCTCACTCAAGTCTTGAATTACGATTAGTAGTGTTCTGTTATTGTCGAGGCCAGCAACACGCATATTATTTTTTTTAATATTGTTTTTTTCTGTCAAAAATTTCTTTAGAAATGTCAATATCATCGATCGATTTGCAGAAACTGAGTTTTATTCCAATCATATCTTTATCATCAATTATTTTACGAGAATAAATACCTAACTGTACGGTTGAAAAAACAAGAACTGTTCACGCACTCAAGAGTGGATGGGAAGACTGCACTTGTCGGGTTTACCAAGATAGAAATGTCGGCGTTTGTACCATTGATGACATTTTAGAAGAATAACGGTGGTCTATGGAAGAGCTTTTCTGTTGTGTCCCAGGAGTGAGCGTGTCTTGAGTGAAATGTCACCAATAAGACGAATGCAATTTTTCTCTGTATAAGGAGGGTCGGATCGTTTGCTCTTTTGAAACCTGTTGCCAAGAACGAAAGGATAAAAGTAAAAAATTCGAATCAAATAAGATCATCAAATCCAAATTGGAAGGTTGAAATTGATTTTTTGGTCAAAATTAAATTGAACTTTTGATTGATTAATGAATGAATTTCAATTGAGTGTAATCAGGACTTTTCGTTTACTTGTGTCATCACCATATACGACAGAAATATTCTATTGCAGTTTTACACACATATCAATCATTTATCGCTCTTCTAGAGATAATAGGTATTGTATCATTTCGAAGGAAATTTGCCGTCTCCATTTTAATTTGAATTGGAGAAATGATTGAAAATTCCAGAAGAACATTCTGCCTAATAAAATCTTTCGAATGATGTAACACACTCAATTTTTCGTTATTATTCCCAGGAAACAACTCTTTTTTCAAACAGGAAAAATGTTTAATGAAATTCTGATAATGAAACCCCACTTGACAAGGAAAAAATCAAGTTGTGATAAACTCACTTTGAAAATCAACCAGGATGGTTAAATTTTTTTTTAACAATCCTAGTTAGAATCAATATACCTATAATACAGATTAGGTCGTACGCTGTTTAGAAAAAAACGATGAGACTGGAACCTTCGGTCCGATATGGTATGCAACTATTTTAATATTTCTAGACTCTCGAACGCATCGAGTAGACTTGTGTCTGAGATGTCTTCATACTGCTTTACCAATTCTGTGATCATTATTCAGAGCATGTTGGGCGACACTGGACTTTTATACCCTACCGTATCTCATGTGTGCATAATGCTCTTTGAAGCGGGCTTTTCTAGCTCGTCGGCTCTTGCCAATGTATTCATTGTTGCAATATTGACAACTGATTTATTTCGATTATGGGACTCAATTTCCCAAGGAAAATTACTTCACACACAGAATGTGTGTGAAGTGTGGGAGATGTGTGTTTGTAGTTTGGTGGTTTGCCAACATGAAGTGGATAAGTGTACTAGAAACCAAATAAAACACGAATGATTCGCTTCAAGATGGCACAATTGACATCGATCAAGTATTTCTCATTCAATTTGTTCTTAAGTTGCATCAAGCCATAAAAACTGCTGTTGATTCTGTTGGATACATGATCGATATCGATTTGTCACATAATTTATTCCAACAGTAACTCATCCTTCCAGATAATACCTACCGAAAAAAAGTACCTAAACGTTTTTTCTGTGAATTTTGATTTCACAGGGCTGTTCGTTCGAATATTTAAGCAACAACAACAGAAATGGTTATTGAAGTTTCTATAGAAAGTGGGTAATTGCAAACGAAACAGCGGCTCTGTAGGTCGGCAAACTCCAAGAAAAGATGATTATTTAAAAAGGAGTGAAAGGGATAGGTCCCTTGTCACCATTCATGCTGTTTTAACATTTTGCTATTTCGAGACTCTCACATGCATCTAGTAGCCTTGTGTCATGCACATGCTTAATCAGTTTCATTGGTCATTGTCTAGAGCGTGTTGGGTGACACTGGATTTTTCCACCCTACCGTATTTCATGTGTGCAAAATTCTCCTTGAAACGGGTTTTAATAGCTCTTCGGCTCTGGCCGATGTATTTGTTGTTGCAATCTTGACAACTGATTTCGTGAATTCCTGACTTTTCAGTATTTTCCAATTCATCTTTTGAATTACCAAAAAAGCTGTTGTTATAAGAATTTTCATATACAACTTTCATATTCACTTTATCGAATATCTGTTGAAGTCCTCTAGTGTATTCAGTTTTATAAGGGATTACTATAAACTTTTTATCACTCCCATGTTTTTGAAAAGTTGAAGATTCACGAAGTGTTTCCCTGAATTTACATTTTCTAATTATCATCTCAACTAACTCTGGGTTGAAACCGTTCACTTCAGCAACGTACCTGATCACTCTCTTTTCATTGTACTTATCTGCTCTAAAGGAAAAGTATGAAGAAGAAACTGAAGTGCTGCCATTTTATGTTGTGGACAATGATTCCAAAAATTAGAAATGTTTGTGTCTTTCCTGTCATTGTAAAATTATATTTGATAAATGGAATAGAATTTTACATTAGTAGTAGTTTCGCAATTGTCAAGAGAAATATCTTCTAAAATTGGGATCCCACTTTCATATAAAATTCGATATGGATGGAATGCGTATCGTAAAAAATTTTCACAAAATAAGTGACGATTTCGAATCATAAACTTTTTTTCAGGAAAAATATCCTATTTTCTAAGAGCTGTATCGTGGAAACCAGAACCTGTACAGAGATCGCTTTCTTTAGTCTCAAATTGTAGCAATTTACGTCTTTTTGGAAAGTATCTAGAGTGATTATGCCGGTGAGATCGTTCCTTCAAGCAAAATCTGAAAAAAAAATCATGGTTTTTGGGTACACTGCGGCGCCACTCGCACAGCACTTTGGAAATTGCAAATCTGGTTTTTTGATATTGATTTAGGTCCAAACAACATATAAAAAATTCAGAATGACCCGTCCTTTTGCAAGCACGGATGTACATCTTGATTGGATTATATCATTTCTTACCTTGCACGCATTGTACGCTCCTCAATTTGCGCCCAGTGGCGGAACAATGTTGGGCTAGGCCCTAGCCTATTGTCGATCACCCAGTGATCAGGTTGACACTGATAGACGCCCACAGTTGCGATCATCTCATACATGTTTTTGACGTTTTTTCGATTCTAAAGAACCTTAAAATATTTCGATAAAATGAAGGAGGATGAAAGGAAAACTCGGAACGAAATTGCATGTTATCTGTTGGTAGCAGATCATTCAATTCCTTGACACTGATAATTATCTTTATTTACGACTAATACATAATGTAAGTATTATACTTGTGGTTTCTGCAGTATAACGCCACATATTATTCCCTCAGGGGAAATTTCTCGAGTTGAATATTATCATGGAAACGATATAACCAAACTCCAAAGTTTCAGTGTCAAGCTCCTAGGTAGTGTGTATTTGTATTGAGATGAATGGAACTGAAGAATAATTTATGATAAATAAATTACTCGTGAATAAAGTAGAGTATACTACTCGAAATAATGACTATAACTATTGACTCGTGGTATTATCTACTATTAAACAGTATTAATACTTTTCTTCGGGTTTGAAAGCCGTCGTTCCTTGGAATTTCTTCCTGACGTTTCGCTAGCGCGACTAGCTTCTTCAGAGGCCTATTATTCAGTCATTGGAATAATAGTCAAGATGAGTGAGCCTCTGTAGAAGCTAGCCACTCGCGCTAGCGAAACGTCAGGAAGACATTACAAAGAACAGCGACCTTCAAACCCGAAGAAAAGTAGTGATACTGAAAACCTCAGCCGCGAAAGCCTTAAACATTTCGTCTACTATCAAACAGTTGAGATCTTATTTTATTGCTTCAGTGAATAAAAAGTGATTTCTCAACATCAAGGTCCATATCTCAAAAACGAATCGACATAATTAATTTATTTTTGTTGTTTGAAAAAAGAAAATACCTTCCAAATGAGGTATCACTTGCCATATGTCGCCTTTCAAAAATTTAGGGGTGGTGGTTACAGCTGTGAGGGTTGGTATGTTTTTCAGGTGAATTGCATCGCGAACAATGTCCCCTCCGAAAATATAGTTGGCGTATCCGTGCGTTTTTATATAATTCGGTTCTACCGACCTACAGAGCCACTGTTCCGTTTTCAATGGTCCAATCTGTATATTTTGGAAAGTCAATAGTATGGAGAGCCCCAGGATTCAGAACTAGACTGAATGAAATGAAACGAATGATAATTCAAAATCTTTTATTTTTATTAGAGTTATTGGGATTTCAAGATAAGCGATACGCCTTCTGGTGAAAAGTTTCGAACAATGTTTAAGTTTGGTTTCAGTGGTGCTTAGTAGTTGAAGTCTTGGTCAAAATGGCGTTGCGATATTGTTTTAAAATTTTGGAAAATTTTTAAAAATATCACTAATGTTTATCAAGCACAATTCATGGTTAACGTTCACATAAAAAGTGAAAAAACACTAAAAACTGTCATAGTCGCTCACAAAATTTTACGGTTTTGATTTTCAAACAAAGTCAAAGTCCCCTAACCTACCCTAACCTCAAATAGCAATAGTTGTCAAAGTGGTGATTATTAGTTGGAGTTTTCTTATTTTGAAATCCCAATATACATTGAAAGATTATGCATGCTTAGTGAAAATGAAATTTGATATGCTCATGGCATTTACATCCAACTTTAACGATTTTCTCATGAGTGGCGACACACTGAGTATCAGACACCATTTTTCCAAAAACAAATTTCTTCTGCAGTGTTTTGCATTCAGGTTCGTTCACGTAACATATGTCCTGAAAATGAAAACCGTTTTTGTTTAAGAGATAATTCGAAGCGAAAATGAATGAGTTTTAATACATTTTCAATAAAAAAATAGTACTGTTCTTTTGGTGAATACATGGAAAACGCAAAATTTCCTTTATGTAATACATTGTTGATAACAATGTAGTTGTGAAAAATCTCCTCTCATTGATTTTTGAAAGATATCAAGATCGAACAAAATAGATACAGGGTGAGTCAACGAGATTCCCTTGGTCCATTGCTATCAGGGTAAACAATTTTTAGAAATGCTCATTTTTTGCATTCATATCTATAAATACTATCTTTCAAAATTACTTTCTTGTATACTGGGCGATTCAGCGTGGCCAACCAAAGTTATATTTTTACAAATGGAACATCCAGTATATGAATACGTCATTCGGTTCCATATTACTCTAAGGAATTTTTGTTTTCAAATTTCCATGTTCGGCATTGCCAAGTTATTCCGGAAAAACCTATTTTGCAGTTTTTTTTAATTCACCACTCGCCCATCTACAGCAATTGGGTGAATCATTTTTAGGAATAGTTAGTCAACATCACCGAGATAATTTCTATAATCTCAACTGTCGGAAAGAATATATAGGGTGGTCGGGAAAAACCTGCCGAGTTTCATTCTGTTTCAAACAAACATAATTCAACTTCTTCAAATGGAACACCCTGTTTTTTCCCATTACCATAAGTTCAATCTGAACAATATCTCCTAAATTTTTTATGATGTCCAAAAGGTGTTCCATTAAAAGCAATATGACTTTGGCTGTTCACGCTCGGTCGAATCATCCTGTATGCAAGAAAATAATTTCAAAAGATAGTATTCATCAATATGACTGCGGAAAAAAAATTAAGCAGTTCGAAAAACTGTTTTCTTTGATGGCAACGGACCGAGGACTCACCCTGTATTTATGTTATAAGTATAAAAGAATCAAGAACTACAATTTTTGAATGGACTTTTCAATAACAAAATCATCTATAATATCTTCATATTTTATGGTGTTCATTATCTGCTTCTAGTATAAAAAACCATGAGACAACCGGTGACTTTTAATTTTTATTCTCTGAAATTAGGTGAGCTTCCTCTAAAATCTGCCGCTCCCCTAGGACGCTGCTGTCCTTAGGGTGCAGCCTATATGGCCTATTGACAAATTCAGGACTGGCACGTGACCATCCGCATCTATTGTTACCCTTGATGCATACAAAATTTCATGTAATACTAGTACGATATTGCACCTCAAATATAACTTTTTCATTTTATGAACGTAGATACTATCGTTGCTGTCAAATTTGCTACGTTAAGTCAGAGAAGTCGCCGGATGTTATGTGAACTTAGTAATTTACTACGAATTTGAAGTGTTACATACAAAAAATCTTTCTGTTTCAATTTTAGCGATGGTTCTCAGACTTTCGGATTGGCTAGTTTCACGTTCATGAATTGTAGTCAGACATCAATGTTAAATGTTAATTTCTCAAATTCAGTGGTTTATTTTTGAATAAATATACGATTTATGCTTATTCAGTCCATTCCTTTCTCTATGCTTGTTAATATGTTCAGAAACACCAGAATACATTAATTTAAAAAAAAGTGGTTACATGCAGTTTGAATTATTACCAAACTAATTACTAGAAGTCGTGAATAGAATTTTTTTTTTAGATTTTAAAAAATCTTGTCAGCATTTTGTGATCTCTAGACATCATTTCAGCAACTTATGAGTCCGTCATCTCTTCTGCTCTGTAACGATAATATTATTAATTATTTTAAATATTTTCAATTATCTCTCATATTTCCAAATGTACATTCACTTCATTGGCAGTAATGTAAATTTATGATATGATCAATTTATATATTATATATTTTTTTATTTTATGATATTTTCATTATTTACCGTCAGCACTTTATATGTACGTGAGTAATTTAAACCGGTACATTTTGTGACTCTTCTACTATATCCGTAATAATAAAAGGATAGAAAAATGATATTGAATTTAATATTCGTAGAATTACTATTTCTATAATCTGGCATTTCTCCAATTATAGCATGAAAAGTGAAAATATAAAAAATCTCCAACATTTTGGACTAAATTTTATCTTCTTTCGATATGAAGTAGAGGTGTCGATTATTTGAATACTGAAACAAGCCACAGCAGTTCTACTTCAGAGCTTATGACATGAGAAAAATATACGTACATGAACATAAAAACTTCTTTTTATTTACAATATAAACTCAAGACGTTGAATACAGTTAACCAGTCAATATGGAAGGGACACAGTTACACCCTGCACTGACAATTTTTTTCTCCACCTTCCAACACATTTCTCCGTACTTTTTTTTCAAATAATAATGGTATTTTTGGATGCCGTCACATCTTCCTTTCTGAACCCTGCAGGTTCCCTAAAAATAAAAACTAATTTCAGTATCTGAACATTATAAACGGATATCTACAGTGGAGAAATGTGAAACAACTCTGAAATAGCACTGTGTGTTGTCATTTTTAAAGAATTATTTTCATTGGGCTGGTTCTCAGTAGTTCTATCGGTTCGTGGAGCCATGTATTGAGAGAATATCTATTAGAATAATGCTTGTATTCAGTGAGTATATTTGCATTTTTCTGTAATTTTGTGCTTACATGACAACTCCTATTGATTATCGTCAGTCTGATACAAATGAATATTTTTTATTTAGATTGCCTTGAGCTTCGAGGATATAATAGACCAAAAGTTACTTATGGTCCAATAATCAATTTTATATTTATATTCCAAACTCAAGCAAGTAAACATGATATTCTCAAACAATAAGAAGCAAGTGGTGATCATATCGTAAATCCGATGAATCATTAACTTTGATGTCTGAGCATTCCAGAAGGCCATCAATAATATACTTTGTTCTGCAAAAATATTTCTTCTTGTCGTATGCCATTAATTTCTAGGGGTACAATTCACTATACACAGGGGTAAACTGAATTTTGCCCGAAAAAATGAGCTACGACCAAATCATTCTTACACGGCTTTCTTAAAAATGTTATGTGTATTCTGAAGAAGTAATCGCGAAAAATCCAGTATCATACAAAAATAATGGGTTTCCAATATGAAATGAGAAAAATATAGCCAAAATTTAACGGCGT
This sequence comes from Zygogramma bicolorata, assembly GCA_032362365.1. Taxonomy (NCBI): domain Eukaryota; kingdom Metazoa; phylum Arthropoda; class Insecta; order Coleoptera; family Chrysomelidae; genus Zygogramma; species Zygogramma bicolorata. Next base: position 783,791 of record JAVJAQ010005740.1, read on the forward strand.
GTAGTTTAATACTCTCATGCCATGAATATTCAGTTCAAATATGCAACAGCTGTAATTTTTATAACTCAAATGAGTTGAATACTCACTAAATTATGTGCGTTTCCATCCAGAAGGTCTCCATCAAAAGGAACGCATTCATATTCGTTGTACTGTTTGGGGTAAAATTCCGCACCAATTTCGTGATGGGTCTTCTGAACCTTTATAACTCGGCATCTCGTTTGACTTCTCTGAAATGAAAATCCGTTTCTGTTCAGATGAAAAAGATGAAAATTTCGTGTCTAAAAAAATAATAGGGTAGCTTGGTAGCTCTTTATCCAACAAATTGTTATGATTAACAAGTGTGGTAAATATCGATTTGTTCGTAGAAAAACTAAACACCTTTCACCTTGTCAAAAACTGTATCCCTGACATTTGTATGAGTGTTTTTTGATTTGCAAAGGTGGGAATAAATTGCCATTAAAGTATTTCATATGCAAAAAAAACTCCAAGGATCTCACTTTATCAATATATAGGAAAGTGAACCTATCATTGAAGGAGTATCAAGTATTTCTTCCATACAATATGAGAGATTCTCACTAACGCCTCATCACAAGCAAGCCACCTCTCCTGTACTGACTCCCGAAAAAACGACAGACGTCCCTCTTATGCCAATCATCAGGAATTCTGCATCCCACAGACTTTAAAATTTTTACTTCCTATCTTCCCGCCACTACAAGGAATCTCTTCGTCCTTTATAAAGAATCCCAGACACTTAGTTAGAATCTTGAAAATAGTCGAGGCCAGAGAAGAAGAGCAGCTTATCAGTTTCGACGAAGAAAGCCTCTACATCAACGTTTCTGTCAGAGAGGCACTCGAGATCATCAAAAGGAAGTTGAGAGTGGACAATAGTTTGGAAAATAGAACAACACTATCAGTAGGGGGCATCATAGAATTGCTGGAATGCTGCCTTCAGAATTGCTACTTCCAGTTGAAGGATCGTTTTTTCAGCCAATGGGACACCACTATCACCTGTTATAGACAACATCTACATGGAATGGTTCGAAGCGTTCTCCATCGAACACGCCAAGAAGAGCCCCCACGTCTGGTTGAGATACGTCGACAACACGTTCATAATATAGAACCCCTGAGATGCAGAATTGGACGCTTTTCTAAAATACCTCAACAACGTCAGGCTCACCATCAAATTCACAATTTCTTTCTTTTTCGTTTCAACGAATATTCCAGGTTTCTGAGAAGCTCATTCAAGAGCTTGTGAGAGCAAGGGATATACGGGACCTACACTTTAAGAAATGGAATCTGAACCACTTTGGCTTCGTGCCTGGATGGCAAATTTGAAAAATTTCGGTACTCGAGACCATTAGAAATGGAGGAAGAATTTCAGAGCAAACTGCCGTTCCTTGACGTGAAGGTAAGAGGACCAGAGATATATGGGAAACATCGGTCTATAGAAAACCAACGCATACTGGATAATACCTGAATGAGCAATCCAATCACCACCAATCTACGACTCGTGTAATCTTGAAGTTTCTGGTTGATCGGGCAGTTAATCTCTGCAATACTAAAAAAAATCCCGACAAAGAACTGAACAACATAAGGAAGGATCTTCGGAAAAACGGCTACTCGAAGAAATTACTGGATCAAACATTGGCCCGGACGAATCAAAGAATGCCAAGGAGACATAAGTTCTTTTCAATCCCTATGTAAAAGGACTTTCAGAGATTTTCAAGATGCTAGGAAGGGAATACAACGTCAAGGTCTGTTTTCGATCAGGGAACACTTTACGCAACCAGCTCCCACAAAGTCGACCAGCAAAGAAAAACCGACACCAACATCTGCGTTTATTGGATATCATGGAAGTGCGGCAAATCCTACATAAGAGACACAAAAAGACCATTATAAGTGAGAATGTTCGACCACGAGAAAAACACACAACGAGAAGAAACCACGAAATCAGGAATAGCGGAGCATGTATAGCCAAACCATCACAGCACTAAATGGTCCGAAGTTGAAGTCACACACAGGAAGGAGCACTGGTTCAAAAGGAAATTCAAGAAAGCTGCCTACATTTTCAATAACGATGCATTCAGCCACCCCTGCATAGAAATCTGGAATGTTTGAAATCCACTCATCCAAAGGATGGACCAACTTCGGCTCGACGAACGAGAACCGCACTAATAGATCCATTTCCCAATGAAACAGATCAACGTGCCTCATTTAGAGCACCCAGCGATGTGCCTAATCAGTAGCACCGATCGGTGCGTCTCATTGGTAGCACCCCTTCCCCTGTCATAGGGAATTTGGAATCTTTATAACCGAGTATATCTCAAAATGTTGTCAGTGATCACCAGAAGATGATTGCGGATTCCAGCAACTGAAATATAGTGAGTACACTCAACTTCAAACTCTTTTTCATAATTTGTATATATTAATTCGTATTTCGTAATTATTTTTTTCATTTCATTTCATACCAACTTGATATTTCAGTTTTTTATCACAATATAATTTATTTGACCAATCAAAACAAATTATTACTCTGTGACCAAATGATCAATCACATTATTATTTGGAATCGATTGTCCCATTTGATTTGAATTTCTTATTAATTTTTCTCTGCAACATGTTTCAATAGAGTTAACTATTGTTACGAAATCTCCTAGCGCCGGCCCTGTCGCTCGTAAACGCAAAATAATATGAGGGGTCGAAGAGAGAACGTCATATTTTCCAGGAACTCTTGATTCGCGTGGCGAATTCGATACACATCGTCGAGATCTCTCTCGAAGATTCTCCATAGGCATACGCAAGTATAAAAGGGGAAACATTTGATCGCGACAGAAAAGATAGTTATCGGAGTTTCTAGCTTAGTGGAGAGGCGAACAGTTTTACAGAGTTTTTATCGGAGAGAGCTTTGCTATTTCTAAGAGAGTAGAGAATTTCTATTGCAGAGAGTTTATTAGAGCGTTTTATTTGGTAAAGAGCGTTGGATAGTTAGCGGAGCAATTTGAGTGATTGTCTTGTGTTGTATTATGATGAAGAGTTGTAATAAAACTAATGAAGTGTTGTTAGGAGTTTTAATAAACGAGCCCACGGAAAGATAGTAACACTATATAGACAATGGAATACCGAACCGAACCAATACCACTATCAGTAGATTCAAGCACGTTTTCCTCTGTATATTAATGAAAATATTAATTTCAATCAATCAATTCAATTTCAAGCATATAAGACAATTATCAAATTCGTTTCTGTTTCAGTTAACCTGATATATGAATATTTCTGGTATAATCAGGTATAATGATATGTGGGAACAGGAAATTGTTGAAATTTATTCTGATTTATTCAATCTGATTTGAGTATGATACAACTAACACCTCTAATTCTCATCTTTGCTCATTTTTATACAGGGGAGTCGGTTAAATCAGGGCAATGTTGGTTAAAACCACCTTAATTGATACCAAATCGTACGAAAGAAAGCAATACCTACTCCGTTTTTATTTTAAATAAAGCACCAAGTTCTGTGAAGTATTAATTTCTATGTAGTGGTGACACATTATTTATTCGTTAACTGGAGCAGAGTTGTTCAGTTCGTGTACTGTTTGCTACACTTGCAGTATTTGAATAATATTAACTTAGGGATCGATTCGGAAAAAATAAGTTATAGTTTGTCGAAGTTTCGCAGAAATTCATGACAATTACATGGTTTTGCAGTAGCATACTTTGTGGTATACTATCGATCATCGAAAGATAGAGGACTGTTTGTGCAGTTTTTCTATAAAGTAAATGAAAGCAGTTTATGCCGTTCTTTCGAAACGTTTAAGGAGACATCGCTATACAATGTTCATGACATTTTGCAACCCAAATCTGCAAGTAGATGCTTGATCTCTATTTAGTAACAGCAGTAGATCGCACAAGGTGTCATCAATGAACTGTAGATCTTATCTCTGATATATTCCTTCAGAATTACATTCAGGCAAATAGAAATGTACCCATATCTAGCCTGAGTATATAACATGGAATAAGGCTTGTCATTGTCATGACAATGCGATTCATAAAAAAAATGTTTATTATAAAAATGAGAAATTAATCTCAGTGTCCAAAATGTGTTCAGATCATCTTCAAACATCTACCATTTTTGTCTATGGAAACGTGGCTCGAAGATTAAATGACTCACCAATAAGAAAATTAAATTTTTTATGCGAGAAGCGACGTTCGATTAGACCAACCCACCACAAAGGCAAGAATATACTATTTGGTTACCCTCCCCTTTCCCGAAAAAATTCTTGATGCTTCCCCAAAAGAAGGTAATCAGTTGTCTAGGTCACGGTGAGAGAGCGATATGATATCTCTGTTTTGTTTTTTGTTGCAAGAAGTAGTGGCTAGTAGCACGAAGAGGAGGTGACTACCATTTTGGTCTAATTGAACGTGGCTTCTCGTATTATAAGGATTGAATTTCCTTACAGGTAATTCATTTAATATTTAATTAGATTCAAAAATTCAACAATGAATGAACCTATATTAACGAGTACTCTATTTATTTCTTGAATTGTTAGTCTTTTTTGTGACTTACCTTATTTTTGGATTCTATTGCTTCTTCATCATCAGGAAACACTTTCATGTCGTCAGTTGAGTCGTCTGAAGAAATAAGATATATGGAATCGTTTTCAACATCAAGATTGTTCCAGGTATCACTGTTTTCCGTTGGAACCGGCATGCCACGGTAGAGAGCTTCGGTGAGGTAGAAAAGAACAGTTGCTACTAGAATATTCTGAAACAAAATGTGGATTGTCAAGCTGGGTTCCACTTTGCAAAATGAAATATTTGAGTAGTCGCCTTTGCTGACATTGTATTCTATTCGAAACATTCGTTCAATACTGTATTCTTTATGAACAGACATTGAAAGTTTTGAGCGAGCAAAGAAAAGACATACTACTGCCTGGAAATGAATATTTACTGTGAACCCATCAAGGTGTTCAAGTTGTCATAACATTTTTTTTTCACTTCCACTATTTTATACCGTTCAGTACGTATTTGACAGCTGTTAGGTAATGGTTCATTTTAAATACACGTGTATTGTAAACTAATGCAACCGCTTGCGAAAAAAAAAATCAAAACCGATGAAAATTGTAATATTCAACGTGATGAATTAGATCTCATGACTACATTCAATTGTACAAAAGCTGAACTTAACGAATATTCACTTCAAATTCTTTGTAAAATTGATTAAAATATTATATTTTCAGGAACTTTATTGTTCAACAGTTTGTGGTAGGTACTGTATCTACACCTTTTTCAATTGTAATATAGAATAGTCAAATGTAATTCAGAAAATATCAATTGTAATTCAGAATAGTCAACTGTAATTCAGAAAATATCATGTGTAATTTAGATTAGTCAGTTGTAATTCAGAAAATATTAATTGTAATTCAGAACTTGTCAATTATAATCCATAAAATAGATGATTTTTCAGGATATTATATTGTTCATGTCATGTCATCAGTTTTTAGCGGTATATTTATTACATACAAGAAAAAACTCCGATTTCTACATTATAATGTTAAGTTACTACCAAATATTCTTCTACGGCATTCTTCAAAATGACAGATCCTAAAATAGTGATCTCAAAAAACCTATTAGAGTACGTAAATAACGGCATCGATAGCCATAAAAAATAGATTCTCCGGAGAGAAAAAAAAACGATTTTGGATTCTTCGAGATCAGTTTTTCAGGATCCATCATCTATCAAGTGACAATCATGTCACTTGAAATCTCATTTTATAGTAGATATATTATAAAAATTGCCAAAAAACTGTTCAAATTTTACCATAGAAAATTATTGTTCTAATATTTCATAAATACAGAGCAAAATGTACCCAAATATGTTTGTTAAATGTTCAAAAAAAATGTGTTCTCTTTGAGTGATACATCTTTCTGATATGTTTCTTCAGGCAATTGAATTGGTTTCCTGTAAAAATGATTTATCAGTAAGTATAATACAGTCATACGAAATCAAAATCCGACACACCTATGTTTTTGATGTAGGTCGTCGGAAAATGTATAGTGTACAACTCGTGCGGAAACTGGCAAGAGTTTGGCAAGAATAAGAACCACGAGCCGCACTAATTTCACAATATATTATATGGGTATGATGGAACATATGAGTGAAAATCATTTCATTGAAAATAATTTGTTTCATTATCAGACCAACAAGTAAGACCTTGGTCAGGTTGAGAGTATGCTACTGACTACGAAGTAGAAGGATGAGAACTGATAGGTGTTAACTAATGAAAACTTTTATGAAAATGAAATGTTTCTGAAATAAATAGATAGAATAAATACAGTCATATGGTATTTGGATGAGGAAAAAAGGAGAAAACTCATTTTTATGTTCGATCTACATGTTTTTTGGGAAGCTGAATCTGGAATTTTCCAAAGTAGTTTCCCGCTGTTTTTTGAGATATCACCTTAAATTGAGAAATTTTGGTATTTTTTTTTAGCTTCTTGCTTAGAGCGCCTAGAGTTTTCTTCTTACATACACACGGATTCAATTCCTAGTAACGGCAGATTTTTTCTGGAGGGCCAAATGCGACAGGCAATTGTTGGTTTGTTAGAGACCAGTCTGGAGTGTTTGACAAGATAAAATATGAAATAAAATTGAACAGAAAGCAGGTCGAGAACGAGAAACCATTCAAGTATGAATAATTGGTTGCTAGTCTGTAACAGACAATCAACGATTGGCCAGACGGAACGGGAATGTCTCTTTACCTTCATTATTGAATGAAACATTTTTAAAGCCATTTTCACAAATTTAGAACACAAATCAGCAAACAAAATGTAATGGAATATTTTCAAAGTGTTGAGGAGATGAAGCATATTACGATAAATGCATTTGTTTCGTGAATAGAAAGGATAATAATATAAAAACAGAAAGATTTGAATTCGTAAAAGCATTTTAACGCCTATTCACATATATTGATATAAATATTATAAGTTATAGCTAATAAGGGATTACAATATTCCAAAAACATAAAAATACAATGAATATGTAAAAAATGTGACAGATCCACATATACACATGCATGCACCCACAATCAGACAAATATTATGTAAAAACCCGCTTGAAAATGAAGTAGGTTTGTGGGTACTGGTTGAAGGAATATATAATCGGAAAAAAGCTACACCCTGTATGCTACCGAATCCAAGATCAAACGGTAGGATCATAAGTCTCACACAAGCATTCGTGTCACCTACGTCCAACTCACTAATTGACTTTAATAGATAAATTAGAGTATTTGCCGGAGTAACTGATAGAGTGGCCCCTGTATCTGAACAGTTTAGAGGCCGCACAGACGCGAAGAAAAATAGCAATAATAATAATTCCGCTCGAAGAACGATATTGAAAAGTGCACAGATAAGTCATCGTTCAATACCATTATCTCAGCAGAGTTTGTTTACTGCAAACAGTCGTGTTTTCATCCACTCTTTGTGGTCGATGTTTGACAAGGCAAGACAGGTAGTGCGTTTCTTCAAAACAAACTTATCAAAGGTCGGAATATTTGGAAATGAGTGTTCTTTGTTTTTTATGAGTGGGACTCCGGTTCATTAAATCGTAGGTTTTTAATTGCAAGACATGATAATGCTAACATCATCAGAAGATATGAAAAACAGTGGAAGTGCCGTGGAGAGTAAAAGGTGAGGATTCGATTATTTTTACCACTGAAAACGATAATATTTCAGAATATTCATAATTAACGGAAGTATTTGATAGGAAATTTGGGATAACAGCGTTTTTGGTGAGTTAACGCATCATTAGTCAGGAAAAATGTTAGAAATGCTCTCATAATGAGTTGATTCGTGCTCACGCTGATAAGTGGCAATGAAGATAACAACTGTCACCTTACCACTCATTTCAATATTACTGCTTTGTAATTTGAATTTGTCAAAACCGCTAGTATAAAGAGCATTTATTTTTATCTGATTCATAGGGTCAGCATTGGAAAATTCCTAACAATATATTGAGGGCTTTAAGTGACAGGAAGCGTCTCAATATTAAGAACACCTCATGTAAAAACGATTCAACCAAGTAGTTTGTTTAAAAAAGCATTGCCATATCAGCAAATATTTCGAGGCTCAGGCCATGGTACAATTGCTCAGGCTCATTGAAGAAATCAGTGACTGAGGCATATATCATATATGTAAGGACTCAGGTTCAGAAGGTCAGTTTCTTCTGCCCTTGCGAATTAGTCACATCTAAAGACTGAGTTTGAGATATAACAGATGTTGAACCTTTGAAAAAATGCTGTAAAGGATGAGGAAAAGTAATTTGTTGGTTTTCCGTCAACCAGCTGTCGTTTTCCTACGAACGGCAACCCTCAGATGATGAAACTTGTGGGAGTTGAGGATCAACGGGATCTCATCTTTTAAGATGCGATTACTAGCACGGGGAACCAATGGCGTCAACCACCGATCACAAAATATTGGTATGTGTGCAACTCACATCTCATATACCTCAGCAAGGCGCATGCTCACAAATCAAATCAAGTACACTTTTCATCACGGTACTTTCATCGATGCTGATGCTGTATATTACAAAAGGGTCAAATTCTCTCACTTCTTTTCGTCTTCAGATGTATCCAGGAAAATAATACTGGAACTGATAGCTGAGAGTGGCCAGAAAAAAACAAACCACTTTACGTTTCGAGAATATATTGTTCTGAACTGTGAAAAAGTGAATGATATATAAATTCGGGAACATCAGCGAGAACATAATTTTTCTTGTTTTCTTCAAGTACAGGATAAAGTCTAGAGGAGTTGGTTCCAGAAACCTGGGGGTCACTGAATGCTATCTAGTTATGATCATAAAATATCATCAGATCAATGGAAGCTGATTTAACTTATTTTTTAATTTCTGGTGCTCCAAGTGAAAACCTCATAAAAGTTCACATATTTCTTGACCCTGCCAGCCTTGATGACACATTGAAACTGAAACCTTTCTGTGGTATTTTTCAGTACCTATTGGATACGGAAAATCTAAATTGAAAAATATTTATCTGAAACAATTGGGAACATTTGGAAATAGAATTACCTCAAGGCTGTGAATTAATCCACAGTTCTTTGTATTGCCTTGAAAATTTCCATACGGCATATTTATTAATTTAATTCATCCCACTACACCAGGGAAAATAGTCAGATTACCACGACGTAAAACATATACGCACAATGCATGATTTTCGAAAATTGGCGTGATTCACTACAATGCAAATAAGGGTCATTACTTCATTTGTTTGTAGAACTATTTAGGTTGAATGAAGTGGGTTATGTACACGACGTGTACGGGGGGCAATCAGGACAAAGAAAAGGTCCATGGTCCATTGATTGTGGAGTTGGTTTCTGATAAAATTGCACTAAAAGAGAGAGATGATGGAATATTAACAAACGATATATACAGGATTGGCAGGACGATATAAAAATGAATTAATTAAAGTTGAAGGTGAAGGTCCTGACTTAAAAAAAATACATCTTCATTCCTCATTATTGATTTATTCTTATTGAATATGTCAATCTAAGAACATGATTATTTAAATTGAAAATGATTTCTAAACGATTTGACGGAAGCAGGAAAGGGATGAAACTTTCAGGAGAGCGTTAATTGTTAGTGATCCTTCTAGTCTGGTAAATGAATAAGTTTGTTCTTATGTGCCTTCACCTTTCAAACTTTTTAACTTATAAATTCCTGTAGATCACCTCGAATAGGCATTTCTCAACGGCCTGTTAATTTAGTTACTTCCTCACCTAGATACACATGCTTGCTTTACATTATAAAACAAAAATACTCAATCTGATAAATATCTCCTATTTCGATCGTTTGTAGATATCATCATGAACCACCATACGATTATAGAAAGTATATACTGCCGGGCAGCAGTTGAATAATGACATGTGTCAGCCCATAACCTTCTACTGTAAAGGTAGTTTATACTGGCCTGAACAAATTGTTAGCATTGGTAGCACTATGTTTTTTTACAGCTTTTTTTAGAGTTGAAATAGCAAAGGCGCTTCCTTGAAAATCAGTAAGGAACCCATGAGCGCTTCGACATCCAAGATAACTGTCTGACCCTTGCCCGCACAAGACTCTGCCTTCTGGTCACATAAAAAATAATAAAAATGAATGAACACCGTGCTAGCTACTTAATACACAAATAAGTCCTAAAAAACGTAACATTCGTTTTAAAGAAATGTTCTTAATAACGTTTTTTTTCAGTGCTTATCTACTCCAGCAAATTAAAAGCAATTTTAAAATTGATAAGTTTTCAAAGGTGTTATAGCTCAACCCTTATCCCTATTAGAGATTGAGCGGTCGGATCTCACTCCACTTAAGGGGTACGTTTTATTTCTGAAAGCCAACTATGAGAAATCGGACTCATTTCGTTTTCATTGGTCCACCCTGTATATGCAATGCTTGTGTCGTAGTCTCGGTCATACGAAAATATATATTCAGTCATTAGATATCAGCTAGGCCCGCCGTCAGCCCGCTACCAAAATATAGAACGATTATTGTACTGATACAACACACCTGCAGAAGAAGTGATTGCATACTGGAATAGGTGTGCGTTTTTGTAAACTGTCCGATGGCATTACCGTGAAAATCACACAGTAAAGTATAATTTAATAACGATTAGAGATGTGTAACGGTAGTCGCGCCTACCTAGGTACGGTTTGCATATATGACAGTTTATCTCTCAAAAAATGTGAGAAAGTTCTAGCCGAGACACATAATATCTCCCAGGCATTTGATCTTATACCACAACAATAATTAATTCGGTATGATGAGTACCTACTAATATCAAGTAACATTCGAAAACACCTGCACAAAAATAAATGTCGCATCACCTGAAACCATTCAGAGTTTCGAAGGAACAGTCACTCTCTAATGTTCATCAATAACTCAGTAACAGCGCATTGTGGGAAAAAATACTTGAATGTTGAATAGGGAACGAAGAGACCGTTTCAATAAAAGAATATTAAATTGGTTGTTTCATTTGCAACACCCTGTACAACTGAAACTATTTTTTTGACTGTGGCCTCCCTGGTGCCTAGGGACATATAACATTTATATGAAACTTCAATCAATCAATGCTTTATTGTCCAAAGAAAAGAAATGGTTGTTGATAAAACGTTACAACTTGAAAAGTCAGTCGATATACAATCAAAATATAATAAGAAATTACTCCACTAACAAACAATCAATATCTAATCATCTTTCGAGCAATTCGTTCAGGCTAGTCTAAAATCTACCTACAGTGGGTTTTGGCTGTCACCTGTCAGAAAAGAACTACTACCCTGGCCAATACCACGAAGGGTATTGATTCCGACCGGTGCCAGTGCAGGTTTCTTAACAGAAAAAAATCCTTCATTTTCTCATGGCGTTACAAATGAAGGAATTGATTTTCAATCATAGAGGGGGGAGACACACATTGGAGACCGGTTTCAGGCTATTTGGCCACTCGTCAGTACAAGCCAGTGCCATCAACAAGACTAAGTCGATGACTTCCCATTATCACACCATGCCCCCCCCCCCGGGGTTGAGCGCCCAGGATGACGTGATGCCATATCCAGTTGCCTGGATACGAGACCTCGCCATCCATTTTCCTTTCCACCCCCGCCCTTTCAGGAGCGGTCCTCAACCTGCTGATGGGCACTTCAGCAAGATTGATATCTAACCCGCTGGTTGGAAATCAGCCTTTAGGTGCTATTGCTTCCTCTCTATCTCTTACTATGGTTTCTAGCTGACTCTGCTGCGTTGCAGTTTTTGCATGGTGGTCCCCCCGACCTCTCCGGGACAGGATTTCCCATTATTATAAATCAAAAACTTTCATAGTATCAAGCCTCGACCAAAGCTGCGATGCGAATAACACGAAGTCATTGCGCCATCTACCCATGGACGAGGAAAAACAAACCGAATTCGCCAATTCCCCCTGCGAGGAAAATGTATTAGCATTAACCATATATCGAAGAAATACTCACTATTGGGAGTTCCTGTATATTTTTGATCGTTTCTTTTCAAATAGACCGCAGTAGTCTCCAAACATACTTTAGTTTCAGGAAGTTTTGTCTCTTATCGGTGAAAACGCTCGGCATGACCGTATCCGGAGTGGAAAAATATCTCGAGGGACGTAATATGTTCGCACCCCTTAGCGGTAATTTTTTATAATCCACTGATGGATGAGGCAAAGTTTCAAATTGGAAAATCGGTTCAGAAACTTATGGAATGTTCAAATTAAAATATTGACCTTGAAAATTATACAAAATATTTTGATGGATTGCTCCAACCAATGGGATCGTGAGAACGTATCGAACCACAGTATTTTATCAGAAATTATTATCGTTCTCTTGATTTAGCGGTTCTCTCTACAACATTGGTGATCAAATTCATTATGAACTTTTCATACAGTCCTAATGCTTGAGGGTAATTCTGCAACTTTCTCAAAAAAATGTAGTACCCCCATTTATTTGATTACACAGGTAACAAAATGCTTTGGCGGTGGATCCCTTTGAATTATATTGGATTATTTTATGCTATCATTATTGTTTTTTTCTTCTCCCACTGTTGCAAACCATTCATAACGTAGTTGACAGCTGTTAGGTAACTAATGGTGGCCGTTTCCGGAAGTTTTTTTTCTAAAATGATTGGATATGTAACATTTAACTTGATCAATTTGATTTTATTACTATATTCAATTGTTCAAAAGCGAAATTCAGCGATTTTTTTATCAAAATTCCCTGTGAAATTGAATTCAAATTATATTGTGATGAAATTTATTGTTCAACGGTTTGTGGATTGGTATTTAATCTAGTTATATCCATGAATCGACAAGCAATTGTTTTACATACTTGCTGTCATGATTTGCTGTATCGTCAATCATTGAAAATGGGTGGTAAATTTGTGCTTCATCACCAGAAATTAACGCACGAGCATAATGGGAGAAGAAAAAGTACAGTACGCGACTCGGGGAAAAGGCCAATTACGTACACTCGCGAATTACTACATGCTGCTAACGCCTATTCGATAGCACCCCCTTTCCCTATCGTGGGGAGATTTAGGTCTTAATAACCGACTATACCTCGAAAGGTGGTCAGTTATCACCAGTGTTACCAACTTAGGGGTTTTCCCCCTAAATTTAGGGATTAAAAAAGTCGAATGGGATTTTTTTAGGGGTGTTATATTTTTAGGGGTATTTTGAGGGATTTTTTTTTCATCTTTGAATAATCACTTTTTTCAGTTAAAAAAATCAAACAAATAAAGATGAGATGTTATAGGCCCGTGACTAACTAAATCTAGCCAATCACATTTATTTTTTATATAGCGGCTTAGTGACATCTAGTAGTAGGCTTGTTAATATTACTAAGAGTGCAAGTTGAAAAAAACACAAATTTCACTATGGCGTTTACCGGTGTTTACCGCAAACATTGACATAGTTCCGCTTCCGACGTGGTAGTGAGCAGACGTGTGCTGCTTACATAGAAGGTACGTGGATACCACGTGGAAGTGGGGCTCCATTTTTTGTGTGTAATTGTCCTATTCTTGAAATAATTAATTTGTGTGTGTATAGTTGTATTCTTGAATTAATAATCAATACCTGATCTGGTGAAATTAGCTTCCAAATGGAAGTGTTGAACGTGCCTTCTCGATCTATAATATTATAAAGAATAAGTTGCGTAATAAACTTTCTATTGAGATGGTACAAAGCATGCTAATGGTACGATTCACGCTGCAACGCAATGGAAGGTCTTGCATAACTTTTCATCCATCTACGAAAATGTTAAAGTTATTCAATGTAAACATGTATGACTTTAAAAATACAGAAACTGATGACAATGAAATAATTGAATTATTAGATAATTATGAATAAAAAATATTTATGAATGATATTTATTATTTTCAATTTTATTATTTAAATGATTTAATTTGGTATTCGATTATTAATTTATTATTTATAAATGATTATATAATTAATTTAATAATATTTAATTATTTATTTAATTAATAACATTTATACATAATGTTTTTTTTAGGGGAATTTCGCCGTAATTGTAGGGATTTTAGGGGTTTTTGGTTGGAGCTTTAGGGAGAAAAAAATTTGAGAGTTGGGAACACTGGTTATCACCCAAATACGATTGCGGGCACTAGCGATCGAAACGTCATGAGTACACTCAGCTATAAACTTGGTTTCAACATTTGTTTATATTGATTCATATTTTTTCATTTGAATTTTGTTTGATTTCACGATTTCTATGATAGTTAGGAGGAGGAGGACATTTCAGGACCACACTGTATATTATATCTCCGAATCATCTTGTTTATCTGACTAGTTCATCAGATAAATTGCTGGAGACTTGCCGAAATAGCGTCTTATTTTGAACTATTTCACCTCCGATAATTATATTATTACCATTTATCATTCGAGTATATTATATCTGTAATGACAGTCTCCAATATAACTAAATAACTCACTACTAATCAGCATTTCACGCATATTTCACACCTTTACATTTCATTAAAACATCTAATAATTCAGTTGGCAAGGTCTCAAATGAATTCGACCTCAAAGAACATTTCCATATAAGAACTCGTTGCTATTTATAGCAATTTGTTATTAAATATTTCTTCTCTGATATATTTAGATCGCAAGAGCTTGTTTATTTACGTTAATAAATGAATGTGATACCCTCAAGAGCAACACTAGAATATGATCCGATATTAACTATCCGTTTCCCGTAGTGACTTTTAACAAAGGTGATTAATGAGGACATTTGATCTCCTAGTGAGAAAAAAGAAGGAAATTTTTGAATTGCCTGCAATGGAATTCAATTCTATTATACAGTATTCAAGATGAAAACCACACTATATTTTCGCTTGTTGGTATAATTCAGATTTGGAATTTTGCAGAGATATACAGTATGATGTGGCATATTTGTTTATACAGTGTGGTCCACTAAGTCTGCAACAAATGGGAAACTTTTTTATTATCGATTTCTCAGAAAATTTTATTCTTGACAAAAGTTGGTGCATGTTCCAAAACTATACCAAGTGTACCTGAAATGGCTTTATGACAATCACCATACAGGATAGGCCAAAAAATATAAATTTCGTTCAAGAGTAAAGTACCCTTATTTCAGAAAATATAGAAATATGTTGAGGAGAAAAGTTGCTTAGAATTGAAAGTTATGTTCAGATACGAAGTCAAGGCCTGCTATTCGAATTTTTTTTTCTTTTGGAAAATTTTGAATTACCCCCGTATGATACATATTTTTACTATTTTGATTCAATATGTATCTGAAGTAGCTATAATCAAATCGGTTTGGAGTATTTCTTATCAAATTGAAGTGAATTTGTATAATTCATTTAATGGATTTGTATTCAACTTCTTGTTTGTTGCAACGATATTTAACAGAACTCTGAAATAACACAAATACTTTTTTTAACGAGGCAAATACTTTACTAACTACATAAAGATATTTGTGTTATTTTAGAGTTCTGTTAAATATCGTTGCAACAAACAAGAAGTTGACGGTCACCTAAAAAAATACAAATCCATGTAAATTATACAAATTCACTTCAGTTTGATAAGAAATACTCCAAACCGATTTGATTGTAGCTACTTCAAATACATATTGAATCAAAATAGTAAAAATATGTATCATACGGGGGTAATTCAAAATTTTCCAAAAGAAAAAAAAATTCGAATAGCAGGCCATGACTTCGTATCTGAACATAACTTTTAATTCCAAGCAACTTTTCTTCTCAACATATTTCTATATTTTCTGAAATAAGGGTACTTTACTCTTGAACGAAATTTATATTATTTGGCCTATCCTGTATGGTGATTGTCATAAAGCCATTTCAGGTACACTTGGTATAGTTTTGGAACATGCACCAACTTTTGTCAAGAATAAAATTTTCTGAGAAATCGATAATAAAAAAGTTTCCCATTTGTTGCAGACTTTGGGGACCACAATGTATAAACAAATATGCCACATCATACTGTATATCTCTGCAAAATTTCAAATCTGAATTATACCAACAAGCGAAACAGAACTCTAAAATAACACGAATATCTTTATGTAGTTAGTAAAGTATTTGCCTCGTTAAAAAAAGTATTTGTGTTATTTTAAATATCGTTGCAACAAACAAGAAGTTGACGGTCACCTAAAAAAAATACAAATCCATGTAAATTATACAAATTCACTTCAGTTTGATAAGAAATACTCCAAACCGATTTGATTGTAGCAACTTCAAATACATATTGAATCAAAATAGTAAAAATATGTATCATACGGGGGTAATTCAAAATTTTCCAAAAGAAAAAAAAAATCGAATAGCAGGCCTTGACTTCGTATCTGAACATAACTTTTAATTCTAAGCAACTTCTCTCCTCAACATATTTCTATATTTTCTGAAATAAGGGTACTTTACTCTTGAACGAAATTTATATTTTTTGGCCTATTCTGTATGGTGATTGTCATAAAGCCATTTCAGGTACACTTGGTATAGTTTTGGAACATGCACCAACTTTTGTCAAGAATAAAATTTTCTGAGAAATCGATCATAAAAAAGTTTTCCATTTGTTGCAGACTTAGTGGACCACACTGTATAGTCAGCCAAAAACTGAACTCCAAACGTGGTCTACTATAAATAAAGTTCGTATTTTATTTTTTCAAGGGTTTGGACAAAATATTGTTCCTTCGTGAGTAATCTATGTTTCACTGAAATATTTCATTGCGAGACATTATTAAATTTACAGTATATTAAAAAATGACTTTTAAAAAATTAAATAGTGGATAAATGAGTTTTCAACCTTAGCTCGCATAGGGCAAGATTTTTCAAGGGATGGTTTGAAAACGTCGAATCATTTTAACCTAGTCTGAAGGATCTCTGATATCCCCCATGGCGTTTTGAAAAATGTCCGCCACACTGTCCCATAAACGCTATTGGACACACTTATAAACTCCAGATTTTTCAATTTTTTCTATTTCATCTTTACCATTGAAAAGGGGATTTGATAAAATGGCAATTGAACTGAATGCCACCTCCACATTGTTTTTTTCCAAAAAATTCCACAATCTTCTCTGTTCTTTAGGAGTTACAAATTCTCTAACTCTAACTTTGATCGGAGGGTAGATTAGTTCGTGAGTAAACTTGGGAATTGGGCATGTGTTAGGTTAGGTTAGGATAGGTTAGGTTATCAGACCAAGGTAAAGAGAATTATTTAACAAAATATATTGAAAAATGCATATACTTCCTCTTGGCGACTTCCTTTTTCAAGTCTTCATGAAAGGTGCTGATTTTGACACACCCTACCTCGAACTGAATGTGCTCAACATCCCTTTTCAGAAGAGGAATCCAACATTGATTTTTATTCAATGAACAAGCAGCAATCTCTTCATCTCCGTTCATCAAAATGCAAACAGCCTCTCAGAGTTTCAAATGACCTCAGCCTCTTGATTTGAGAAACCGCTACTGAGGTCAAATATTTTCATTATTTTTGTTTAGAGTTGATGCTATGAGTAAAAGTACGCATATTATAACTGGCACTAGGTCTTACATCTCAAGTATAAAGTCAAGCTGCAGAAAATGGAACGACTTGCCAGTCTGGGAATCACAGAAAAGCCCTACCTACAGTGAGGGCCATGGAGTGTGCAACAAGTGGTAAACTTGTTTCTTTATTTATACAACCGATATTTAAATACCGCTTGAAGTTGGTGCATGTTCGGTAACCGACTGACAAGCATTTGGATTGGCTTCTGGTCAAAGAGTATACAGGGTAGGAAAAAAAAATTAAGTTCGTTCAAGAATGTAGCACTGCTGTTTCGAAAAATATAACGTCTTAGCCAAAAACTCGAAAAAACAACTGCTTTTTTCAATTATCCACGTGTAATAAAGCAAAATTCTGATTAGAACATATTGAATGGAGCTATAACCGAATTACAGTATTATTAGCAGATCATCTGCCTTGTTAAAAAGGTTAATTGCAAAATTCTTGGGTTATGTCGAACATCGTTGAAGTGATTTGGTTATAGCTATTTTTGATACGTCCTATATAGAATTTTGATCTATCATATGAGGGTTATTAAAAAAACATTTTTTTCGATTTTTGGGCTAATACTTTATATTCGGGCAAAACTTCCATTTCACAACAACTTTTACTCATGATATTATCCTATATTTTTAAAATGGGGGTATTTCCGAAACGTCGCCAAGGAAAATTATATGCCTTTTTGAAATATTTTTAATTCAATCTCCAAAATCATAAAAAATACGGTGCGTAACTAACAAAATGGTCAATTTACAATTTTGCTTCTTTATTATATTTCAGTAACGTATCGAAGCAAATACCTATCTGGACTCATTTGAATTTTGAAACCCTCCCTCTGTTACCCCTATTGAAAGTATTTATTTGTTTTTTCAGTAATATGCGAAGAAGAAGAACCGGGGTTTATAAAATGGATCCCAACGATGGAATCGTCTTTCAGAACAATCGTTTCTTGAATACCTTGACCATAGGAAAAAGGTAAGAGCACTTTGAATCATCATGAGAAATTGGATCACTATCCTGCAATTTTCAAAATTTTTAAAAGATTTGTGAAAACCCTGAATGGGCGAATGAGAACATAGGCTTCTTATGCGAAGGATCAGGAATAGGTCGGTATCTTAAGATGGAAAAGTTGCTCATGTGAAAAGATTATCTAAAGAGGTGTCTTCTCCAAGAAGATATTTGGGCTTCCATCTCAAGAATATGAGTCTGATCTCCGGCCTCTTCCCATCATGTTTTATATTTTAGTTTTATCGTATCATGAGATTATAATATCCTTATTATTATTATCATCATAAGAGAGAAAATGAGGACGTGCTTAGGAAAGGTTATGATCATTATTGGGATTTCAAGAAGCGATACGTCCTCTGGACAAAAGTTTCAATCAGTTGAAATTTTGATCAAAGTAGCGCTGTGATGTTATTTTGGAATGTTGAACAGTAAAAAACACTTCAAAACGATAATTATCACTTACTAAATACTTACGGATTTGAAAAGTCATTGTCAAAAATGTCAAAGCCCCAAACTTGATTTCGAACAGTTTTCAAAGTGGTGCAAATTAGTTGAATTTTTCTCCAACGTGGCGCTGCGTTCTCAATTTAAATCCGAATACATTATATATGTTCAAAAAAGTGATATGAATTCATTTTAGGACTACACCTTTTTTTAGAAAATGAGCCTAGTTTAATATGTGAACGTAACAATATATATATATATATATATATATATATATATATATATATATATATATATATATATATATATATATATATATATATATATATATATATATATATATATATATATATATATATATATATGCACCACAGACAATCGTGAGCTCTATAGGGTCACCAACTCACCAATTAGCGAGACACATTGCCCACGCTCTCCAGCCACATGCGGAACAGGTCGATTCGTACGTAAGCAATGCCGACCATTTCATAGATGTACTGAAAACACAAACGGTTAGTCCAAACGATATCCTTGTCAGCTTCGATGTAACGTCCTTATTCACCCCGGTACCCATCAGAGAGGCACTAGAAGTTGACTTGGCTGAACATTGCATAAAAAACACGTATTTCATCTATAACGATCAACGATACAGACAAATTGAGGGGGCACTAATGGGCTCACCACTGTCACCCATTATTGCTAATCTCTTCATGGAAGAGATCGAAACCAAAGCAATAGCAATGTCAGACCTGAAACCAAAACTCTGGCTAAGATATGTTGATGACATTTTCGTGATTTGGTCACACGGACATCAAGAACTCGAAAGGTTTTTCAATCACTTGGATGAACTCTACCCACGGATCAAATTCACCAAAGAAATCGAAGAAGATAACAAGCTCGCGTTTCTCGATGTTTTAATAATAAAGAAGCCCGACGGTACACTAGGCCACACGGTATATCGCAAAGCAACACATACCAACAGATACCTGAACGCAAATTCACATCACCATCCAAAACAGATTCACGCTGTGGCAAAAACACTAATTACTCGTTCAATCAGGTTGGCAGACAACGAACATCAAAAACAAGAGCGGAACACGATCGAGGAAACTCTACGAATAAATAACTACTCGGAGAGAATCATAATAAAGGCTTCCAAGAACAAACCGAAACAGCAGAAAACCCCAGAAACACCGGTCATAACAACCAGACTACCATATATAAAAGGAACCACAGATAAAATCAGCAGAATTCTCCGCAAACACGACATAGCTACTTCGTTCGTACCAGAACGTACAATTAGATCGATACTCCGTAATCCGAAGGACCAAATACCACTGGAGTCCCAGGGAGTTTACGAAGTACCATGTCGAGACTGCAACAAGTCCTACATCGGCCAGACCAACAGACGGATTAACGTACGCAAGGATGAACATGAGCTATCAGTGAAAGGGAAAGTCACCACATCCTCCATCTTCCAACACGTATTGGAGACAGGGCATAACATCAATTTCGAAAACACAAAAACATTAGCGAGCGATGAAAACTTCTACTCTAGAACAATCAGAGAGGCTATCGAAATTGAGAAACGACCGTATGAATAAGAGAGATGATGCCCAAAGATTACCAAGAACGTGGAAATCCATCCTATCACAAACCAAAAACAAGCCGATCACACCAGAGGAACAAGGTCGGACCTTATCAAGTAATTACCATACAGACATAATGAAAAATGCAGTCGGACCAACGAAGAAAGTGGGAGGGGCCCAGGTCAAAGATACCATCAATGAACACCCCTATATATTGAGAAGTAGAACTCGAAATAATTAGTCGAGTTCGGAGGACGAAACTCAATCATCACCTAGAAGATGGCAAATGAGACTTGGCCGAAACGTTGTGACAATTATCCTTCATCAAAACCACAGAACACGAAATGAAACCAGAAAAAACAACTCATCATACTTCGTCCGTGAGAATCTTCATGCTAACATATATATATATATATATGCTGGCTGGAACTTCCGGTTGATCCGCGTCTGGAATGATTTACTTGTCTACGTTTCGGCTCCCATTTCGGAGCCATTTTCAAGACTTAGTGACCTTGCGTCTAGGTCTGAGTTTTCCAGCCAGCACATTTCTAACCGCGGAAGCCTAGCCGATCAAATATATATATATATATATATATATATATATATATATATATATTGTGATGGGATTCCTTATTTGTTGAATTGATTTGTGAATAAATTATGACCCCAAAGTTGTTAATATTTACAATATAATATAATCCAAACATATCTCAAAATAACGAAAGCGCTGTAGATAAATAACAGTTCGAAGTATCGATTATATATAATTGACAGCTCCAACTGTCGATTAGCCATAATCGACAGATTATCTATAATCTACACTTTCAAAACAATCGACACCTGTATTCTAAATTAATGGCGGCCACTTCCGGCTTTTCAAAATGATGGGATATGTAACATTTGAATTGATAAACTTGATCTCATGACTACAATCAATTGTCCGAAAACCAAATTAAACGAATTTTAGTTCAAAATTCCCTGTGAAATTGAATTAAAAATCATATTTTCAGGAAATTTATTGTTTAACAGTTTGTGCATTATACCAATGAAGCAAGAAATTGTTTTACCTACTTGCTATCATCCAGTGTCTTGTCGATCATAGAAAATGAGGGATAACGAAAAAAATTGTGCTAAACCAGCAGGAATTACACAAGCATAGTGGGGCTAGAAAAAGTATAGTACTCAACTCGAGGATAAGGCACTCGCGAATTGCCGCACTCGGCAAACGCCTCGTGCCACAGATTTCTTTCGTGCGTAATAGGCTACTTATCCTACTCGTTACGTGATACACTATAAATTGCACGTCCAAATCGTCATTTTTCCTGAATACTAGAGCGTCCATTGGTATTATTCAGTAAATGCCCATATAATCAGAAGGGACATACATTGGACATGGACATGTAATACACATATCTGTGCTATTTAGAGTCCATATTCGTCCGCTTGGCGCACATACGGATATGGATTCAAAATGGGCGTTCCGTTAACCACTTGTCGCACCCCTACGAACGTCAATTCTGAGATGTCAAAAATAATGGAAGCCAATGAAAACGAGGTCTTAAATTTAATCGTGTGATTCCTAGCACGCATACATAAAACTTGAAACTCTGCGCCTAATCTGACAGGTACTCACTTTGAACAATGCCATTTTCAACCGGAAATGTACTAAGTAGTTCAAATCACCGAACTGGCACAATCAGAAATGAATGAGTTCCACGGTTTCTATCATATTTATATCGAATTGTTCAATTTTCTATGGCAAATAATGTCAAAAGATTTTCACTAGATTTTCATTTATACCTAATCTCTTCTGTTTGTAGTCCGATTTGCAATACCGAAGTTGATTATAACAGTACGAGCAATTGCATGCTACATTCGATTGTTCGAGTTAATTAGGCAGAGGGTGTGCAGTGGCGCCAAAGACGTTGAAGGAACTTATAATTGATTATAATAATAATAATAATGAACTTCACCAGATAACTCGAAGGTTTGACAACTTTTTGTTCGGATCACTCGATAACTATTGCTAGTAAATTCCAATTTATGGCTTCAATAAAAATTTATTTTACGGGTAGGTCAAAAGAATAGCCATACTTCTAAAAGGGCAATAACTCTCGAGACCGTGCTCGTAAGGGATTGGAGGATTCAAACCAACCCCCTAAATGTTTTATTGGAACATCTCATTGGCCTGCAGTGGCAGCAGAGACGTTGAAGGAACTTATTAAATAATAATGAACTCCACCAGGTAGTTCGAAGGTTCAACAATATTTTGTTTAGATCACTCGATATCTATTGTTAATAAATTCTAATTTATGGCTTCAATGAAAATTATTTCACGGGTAGGTCAAAATAACAGCCATACTTCTAAAAAAGCAATAACTCTCGAGACCGTGCTCGTAGGCCAGTTGGAGAATTAAAACTAATATATTTTTTTTTTTGATCGTAACATCTTGATATGTTTGTTGAAACACTGTCAGTGACTACATGTATTCCGGAAATGACGTTTTCTTTGTTATTTGACAAACTTCTCGATAACACCCACAATACAAAATTTCACTGTAGTTTCATAAATAATTCTTTGAAGATCCACACTAAAAAAAGACGTTTTTCTGTAGTTTGTATAGCAATTGATTCGAGGTATCATTTTCAAATACCAGAGCACAAGTTTTGACAAAAGATTCATACTTCTCACATCTCAACCACACAGATAGGTCAGTGTATTTTTTTTAGTAGAAGCATATGTTTCATCTTTATTCACATGACCCATACACTAAATTCATTCGAAACGTATGATTTTTTCTGCCAGTTTTGAAGTGTGATCAGTTTGTTCTCACTTTGGAATGTAAACAATCACTGCAAGATTCTTTGGGGGGCAACTTCATTCTATGAAAAGTATATGATTGGTCTCACTGATTTTTTTTATAATTTCCATCCAAGGTGTGACCTCATACGCTATTTAGACGATTCGAAAATTTACGTTATTGTAAATGAATGCTTTTCTCAGTAGTAAAAACAATTCTTTATGTGTATGGGAGATAGAAGGTACTGTCAACTTTTGTGCTGAACCAGATTCCATCACCATAATCTTCTTATATTATATTCTGAGAGGTATAAGTTATTTCGTCCTAGTATTTCAAATATCAGAACATTCACTTAGAAGTAAACTACTTTTTCTCCAAATGACATTAAAAGCGGCCTTTCAAAGACACTTGGCAGGCTTAGAAGTTGTACTTTTAATACCTAGGCAGAAAAAGTCCACTTTTACTGCCTAGGCAGAAAAAGTTCGTTGCTAGGCAACCTTCCAAGTAATAATTTAAATCAAAGTGGTTATTGAAATTGACAATGACATTAAGAAAACACAAAATGATGCTGATGATAATAAACTGGTTTTATTGCATTAAAACTACAAACTATAACACGAAATAGACAATCAGCACATCTTCAGAGAAAGATCCTATATTTTTCTTCTGTCTATATTCCATGAATCTGCTGTGAGTTCATATACAGTTCTTGATTTTTCCGGTAAAAGGTTGAATTCCACATCTCGCGCATGGTCTCTTATCTCAGGTGGTGTTAATTGCATCAATTCATCCTCACTTTGCAGTAAATCCATTTCTAACATGACAACTTTTCAAAATTGACAATGACAAAGTAAACAGTAAACAAACATATTCAACAAACGTCATCAGCGGTAAACATAGTAACGCAGGGCCCAGTTACCTTTGATAAAATAATTTAATTATTTGGATATTGATAATGGAACGCAATTTAAATATGAAAAAGTCGATTTTGCGTGGAATTGGAACAAATTTGAAGAAAAAATTATATGTTTCACACGGCAGAAAAGCAGATTTAATTAATGCCTTGGCTGGTTTCATAGCCGAGCGTAGCACCAGCCGCGGCATTAAATCTTGTGCTTTTATGCCTAGTAAAACAAATGACTATTATTACAGATTACAGGAAACCACTTTAAGATCAATTGAAAAGTTGAATATTTTTTCGTTGGATTTTAACTGCAATCCGTAAACTTTCAATCCAACTTGTACATGTTAATACTGTGTGTTGAAGCTAGTTTCCCGGAATCTGAGTTTAGTTTTCAAATTTTCTCGTTCATCACCAACCACTTTGAAATTGATCACATTTTCTCTTATTACTTCTAGAGAGATAAATTTCAGTCTTTGGTCTTATATCGAAAAAGTTCATAATGAAACATTAAAAAAAGTAAGTAGAGCTTATTTCCTATCCCTCTCTCGGTAATCGCTTGCCCTTTGTAAATGATACTTCTATTTTACATGTGTCTTTATCATTTCGAAATTGATTCCTATAAAGATCTGAACCATACATACATTTCGCAATCATAATAGCAAAAAATTCTGCAAAGTCTGAAAATAAACATATTTCACATGATAGAAGACTGAACACTTCCATTGCATAATACGGTAGGGGTATAAATAACCACTTTATCAACTTTTCATTTATTTTTGATACATACACCCCTTTGATTCCATTCGTACAGCTGGCACTGAGCTATTTACGTTTGGTAATATTCAGTTCGATTCCTGAATTAACAGAATAACTAATAACGTTCAGTAAACAAATGTGATAATCATGAAAATCTCTATGCCATATGTTTTCCCAAATGCAACATTCCAGCATATCGTGTGGGACAACATCACTAACGTAGGAGTACGGAGTACGCATTGATAATTATTGAATGAATACTAAGTGACCTCTATGCGATAAAATAGGTACTAGTCACGAAACGCCCGCATATCTGAGATCATAGATTTATCGAAATATTTTCACCTTTTTTTATATCAATGGAACTCTGTGGATCAATTAATTTGAGGAAGCAAGATGATTGTGAATTCCTTTCCAAATTGTACCTTAAAATGTCTGTTATGGAAAATTAGGAGAGTATATGACTGGTACTGGTCGTGTCTTGATAATTCACCATTCGAAAGGACTCCATTTGAACTAGGTTCGAAGTTGCAAACAGGGTCATTGCAATGATCTGCCTTTTTACGTAAAGTATATGCTCAATGGCCTGCGTGGCATGTAGCCAGGGTAGTAGTTGTGTACACATGAATACCTGATCAAAGTTTCCCATTCGATGTCGGTGATATAACGAGGGAATGACGATAAAACTATTATTTTCATATTCGATTTATTTTTTCTAATTGCTTCAAATTCACAAAATCGTATTTTCCTTCATTTGTTCATTACAGTTGTCCGATTCAGACATATTATTTTCATTTCAGAACAAATTTCCACCCTATCAGTTATTTTTGTGAATAATATAGATATTTTGAATTTCAAACCAATATAAGCCATAAAAAACATATTTTCAGACGCTTGAAATGTAATATTTTGGTCGAATGAAAGCCACGAATGTTTTCAAAACGTTCAGAAAAGGTTTCGAAATGATAAAGAATGAGTAAAACTAAACATCACAGAAATAGAACATTTACGTTTTACGTGTGAAATAATTTTGAATAAAGAAAAGGGCGTGAAGCCAATAAAGTTATTCTTCTACGGTTATAACACTAAACTGCTCTTCTATATCAGTTGTTCTTGTTAGAAAAATGACATGTCTTCAATTTCGCCTGATAACACACTTCATTGTGTTACAATTGTAGTTATTATTACACAATGAATATCCCATGGAATGCCAAATTTTAAGCAATGACAGCGCTATTTACCTATTTACCTAAATGGAAATTTTGACATCAAAATTGAAGTTCATGTTATTTTTTAAATCATTTCGCTAGTATCAACTATAGCCTTTTTTAAATGATGTGTAGAAAAATTCTTCCCACAATATTTTTCGGCGAGTTTTCGACTTGGAATCTCGATTGTCCCGTGTATCAGAGTCGAAGTATAATTTAGAAACTACGAGTATCTAACAAAAATATTCTTGTTCTACAAAAAAACAGAAACATCACGATGCGTTTTTTCAGATACGTTCCTAATCTAACTTGAGTAGCAGTTCTCGCACTAGTGTGCAAGTAATTTTTCAACAGATTAGGTTAGATTAAGTTTTTAAATATAAGATAACTTCAAAGTTTACCAAAGGATGGTTGGATCAATAGTGGCCAGTCTGAAGGCATCATTCATTATGCTTTCACTCATCGCAATAGAAATTGATTTCACGCTGACTGTTAGACACGTTACCATTATTGTTGAGAAAATCATTATTCAAGGTGGAAGTCAAGGCCGTACCCAGAAAAAGTTTTCGGAGGGGGGTTGTTGCACCAGGTGGGGCCGGAGGCCCTCCCAAAGGAACGTTAAAACTAATTGTCAAATATCCCATTTTCACGCCATTTCAAGCTTCATTAACAAAAGTTAGGACGACACTAAATGATAAATGTTTAAATAATAACAACAAAATAATTTCCGCCGTTAATTTGGTGTCTAGGAAAATAAATAGATCGACAATGCAAATATACTCAACACTGTTTAATACAATACATTACAAATTTACGTCTGTAGACAATAACAGTCACAAAATCCATTCTTCTGTTCTTTTTTCTTGCGAATTCATCAATCACTTTGTCTGTTGAAATTTTATGGCTTCTATGAACCGACATGAGAGCCAGTCCGCTTAGTCTGTCTTGTCCACAAGAATTTCTCAAGTACGTCTTCAATCGCTTGAGAGTGGAGATGGTCCTCTCAGCAGTTGCAGCGGTCACTGGCAAAGAAGCAAATATTAGATCAACCATCTTTTCGTAAAGTTTCAAAGATTCAACGTCTATTTTCTCAGTTGCTGAGGTCGGTAAGAAGCACTGAAGTGTTACCAGAAGCTCTTTATGGTCAGTGAATCTGCATTTGAGCTGATCTATCAGATTGTCTAGGATCGAGATTGCCACTGCAATTCTAAAATAGGCTTGAGGGTCTTGAGTAGAGTAGTTGCTTCTATGGCGTTGGCGAGGAGCTAATCTTGGGACCCGAATTTCTTCACCAACATCACTCATTAAAAATTCTGCTGTTTTGAAAATCTTGGAAACTCAAGATCGATTGTTTTCCTTAAGTTTTCAAAGTGGCCAACAATATTGTCAATGTGGTCAACTGCAGACGTAAGGTCACAAAAGGGGGCCTGAGGCACTTTGCAAACAGATATTTTGTCATGTTATCCAATAAACAAAGACACACTACAAATTCACTAGAAATGATGGACTTTAAGAACGACGATGCTTTAGTAGATGTCTCAATATCCTGACTTTTGCTAAGACTTTCTAGAGTTTCAACAATAGCCTTAAAGATCTCCTTATACTTCGGCAAACTGTTGTGTTTCTCCACCCATCTTGTTTCGCACATGGCTGTTAAAGTTTCCCATTTACTATTAGGAAAGTTCGATTTTATGAAAGATTGCAATAGAGCTGTCCTCTTTGGAGATGCCTTTATAAAGTTTGTCACAGTTTTTACGATTCCAATGCAGTTTCTAGCACATGGTAGGCTGTAGGAGTGACATAAAGCCAAATTAAGAGAATGGGAACTACAATGAACGTAAAGTGCTTTTGGAAAAGTTTTTTTCACTATTGCCTGCACTCCTTTGAATGAGCCCTTCATGGCAGAGGCTCCGTCATACTCTTCCCTATCATGTTTGTTATATCCACACCTAAGTCGTTTAGAGTTGAAAGAATTGTGTTTGCTAGCCCCTCTCCCGTTGTGTCGTCAGCTTTTGACAAAACATAAAAAATCTTCCTTGCAAATACAAAAATTAGGTCTTTCTTCTTCAGTGTACCTTACACAAATTGAGACTTGCTCATGACCAGCGATATCCGCTGTTTCATCCACAAGAACTGAAAATGCCTCACAATTATTAACATCTGCCACAATTTCCTTTTGGATTATTTCTCCACAAATGTTGATAATATCATATTTTGAACCTTTGAACCTTAGGACTCATGTACAATGCATTCAAGTTTGCATTTTATGTGCGGCTTAATAAATTTTGATCTCCGCACTTTAGTCTCATCCTTAAAAGCGCACGAAAATTACCGTCATTTGAAGAAGGCTCTTCATCATTGATTGATATTGGTCCATGATCATTACTGCCCCTTAATGCTAACTCTTGCCGGCCACAGCGTTTTATTGTTTCTACAATCGATGAAAGTTTTTTCTGTTATCTTCCACTTGCTTCTTTCGGGGGGGTTTCAACCTCTCTGACCCCCCCTGGGTACGGCCTTTTTGGAAGTTCTATTCTTGGTTCTGATGCCAAGTATTTTTGCTGTCACCTCCCATATAGCATTTGCTGAATTATTTTTATTTTTGAAACAGCTGGCTGCCGCAGGTGTAGCCGAAAGCTCCGAAATAAAAAATTCCATTACACGGTACGGCCCTCAAGCCCGAAAAACTTGCGAAATATCAACACCGGCCGTGAGAGCCTACATTCTTTAATAAAGGCTTTTTATAGATTGCCTGTAAAAAGCCACTGTGCATGTTTCATTCTGATTCTAGAAGTTACATGAGGATATAAATGTCTGGCAAACAGATAATTAGTAAATATTCATTTCTGAATTTCACACAGCATGCAATAAAAAGGAGCCCAGTATCAATATTTTCCAAAACTTATGATCTAAATTAAAACACTACTACCCCTTGAGGTAAGTTATAGATAATACATTATTCGCAAAAACATATTAAGTAAAAGTGAGTTATATATCAAAATAAATAATTGACTATTAGTTTTACATTTAGGGATAATTGGATTTTGATTCAGATCATCAATTTAAGACGTCCGAATCAAGAATATCTGTAAAATATATTATCCTCAATTAGAAACACGCGTTGCAGTTTTGTAAACCCTTTATACGAAACAAGATGGGAGAGATTACAAAATGTATTGAGTGTGGTTATTGTTTCTCTTTTTGTTTTAAATTTGAAATTTTGACCATTCTTCAAGTCGAACTGACACACAGAACTCCCCACCTATTTTTTTCTTCAGAGTAAGAAACTTTTTACTATGTAGTGCATTGTCAAATAAACGGGAAATATTGACATTATACTGTAGATGACACAACAAAAACGCTTCAAATAGGGTCACTGAATCTGGTAAGCTTCGCTCAGCTTACTAGATCCCTGAATAGCTTCAAATGCCTTTTACCGGGGCATGGCAAACAATCCCATCTTTAAACAATGGTTCTATCGCAGACGCATTCAATATTGGTATGTTTTCCTGAACGATACATTTTTCTAACGTACAATTAAGAATTGAAGACCCGAATGAAAATTTGAGAAAGGTAAATAATAAAATGTAAATATCATGACATGACCTGGAATCCTGGAAACAAACTCCCCAATGCCATCTATACGTAGTTTCCTTGGAACTTCAAATAATAATGACCGCTGCGCCACTTTGGAGAAAACTTATACGGATTCGCAATTCGCACCACTTTGACATTGTCTAAGGATCCTTAGACAATGACTTTGACAACTATTCATTCATAATCAAGGTTAAGATTTTGACATTTTTGACATTCTAAATTCAAAATAATAAAATAAGTGTTTCGTGAGCGATTTTTTTCGCTTTTAGAGTTTTTCACTTTGTATGTGGATTGAATTCATGTATATAATGAATTATATAATAATAATCCATTCCGAGAGGGCGCATTCCTGCTGTTGAAATCCCAAAAAACAATGATTTTAAAAACCCATTTTTGTATGTGTTTGAAATATTTTCCTTGTATAAATATTTTCAAGAACTTGTTATGTAAACAGAAGGGATAAGAGGCCAAACAGTGGAAAGGGTCATAACATTTATTATTTCTTTATCAGAAAAATATCTGAAGAAATTCTACCACCAGGCAGTCCCGGCACCTTTCGGCAAAAATCTGCAACATGCGATCACATATCTCTCAGTGGGTATGCTAGAGCGGCTAAGCAGTCGTTCGGTAATCTTCTGTCCAGAAAAATGGCTACCAGCACCAGTCAAGTTCCAGTGCCTTGGCCAAATACCAAAGATGATTACGAGCTGGGAAAAGTTATTGGTATGTATTGAAGAAAATTATTATCCGCTTAAAAAGTGTTATCTATTGGTCCTCGATATTTCAGTGGTCAATTCGTATTTTTATCAAAATGGCAAGAATTTCTGTTGATTTTAAGGTTATATACTTTTTTGGT
This sequence comes from Zygogramma bicolorata, assembly GCA_032362365.1. NCBI lineage: Eukaryota > Metazoa > Arthropoda > Insecta > Coleoptera > Chrysomelidae > Zygogramma > Zygogramma bicolorata. The sequence goes on from JAVJAQ010005740.1 coordinate 814,542, forward strand.
GTTTTCAATCCGGTACGAGTTTTTTGCAATTGACATATACTAGCGTACTAACTTTCTCTGAAATACGTTCATCTCATAACATATTCTATATGGAGTGTAGTTACATTCCAAATTATTGTTAATACTCCACAATGATTTCAAAAAACCCTTCAATAAAGGTATGTGGTGAATTTTTAAATCAATTGTTTATGTCTCAATCATTCGGTTGTACTTGATTTATTTGACCCTAATTTTATCAAGTTAATTGTTCTATTGATTTGTTATACCAGTTATCTATTTTTCTTCAGTTCGATGACTGTTTGATGTACTCGTTGACTAGTTTTCTGTTCAGCAGAAAATTTCATTTAATAATTATTTTTTTATTATTGGAATATACTTAAACCAATCACTGCTACATAGACACTCTCAACTTACCTACTAATCCATTGTACTCATGCCAACAAATTATTATTACTAATAAATTTAACCACACTCTTACATCGAGAAAGTAATGAATGTAGGAATAGCTGTTGTATCATATTAAATTCATAGCAAATTATTATTGCTTTTGTCATTCCTTGAAAAAGTTCCAAAGTGCTGCACTTTTTCTTGAAATTCAACCTCTTGGTTGGTTTATGGAAATTTATTATACTTAGGATGTGTTTTCAAAAAATTATGTTTCACATTTTTCTCAGGTGTTGGAGCAACAGCAGTGGTACATGGTGCACTATGCAAGCCAAGGAACGAAAAGTGTGCCATCAAGAGAATAAATTTGGAGAAATGGAACACATCTATGGACGAACTCTTGAAAGAAATTCAAGCTATGAGTAGCTGCAACCATGAGAACGTAGTAACTTACTATACCAGCTTTGTTGTGAGAGAAGAATTGTGGCTGGTTCTGAAATTGCTTGAAGGTCAGTGATGAAAAAGGTCCCACCTATTTAAGAAAGAATAAGAGAAAGAGTAGGTATCCACTTGTTCCAGTTCCTTTCAAAATCTGAAACAAATTCTTCAATATCCAAAGAAAAACAAATATAAATTTTTTCTTGGTCCTCTTGTTCTTACAATTCAGATTACAAATAAGGTTTTATTGCAAAACATTGAGAGACGATCATTGAAAGAAAACAAGATAACAACTGATAAGGAGTCTATATATGAATCCCATGTAATCAGTTTTGACCTATCCCATATTACTAAGCTATGTGATCAGTTCAATGACAAAAAATAACAAGAATACTTATAGGTTTATTTCTCTTGTGATTTATAAAAAAGTGAAGTATGTAAAGTGAAAAATGAGTTCACTCAAGTCAAAATGAAAAAAATCATAAGGCTCATCAAACTTGCCAAATGTTCTAGCACTAAAGATTATATTTTGAAAGTCTACTACAACCTAGGTTGTGTTGAAAGTTGTTTTTTTCTAATACTATCTTTTTTCTCAAAATTCACATTTTTTTTGACCTACTGAACAATGAATAATATCATTTACCTCTGAATAATTTTGTCTGAAAATTTTTATTTTGGCTCTTCACATTGTGTTTATGATGGCATTAACATAATTTTCCATTTTTGGTAAATGTTTTGAGCAATATACGGTCAGAAGAGAAAATAACCATGTTCGAACATCTCTGTATTTGTCTCGAAGTGTGTCATACAAATGAGTTGCAATTTCACTTGATGAAAGAAATAATTTCCTTTTTAGTAGAATGTAAACATCATCACATACCTGGGTCATCATTCCATCTGTATACGGAGCTATTCAATTAATTAACAGGACAGCATATAATTGATCCTTGACTGTGGTATATTTTCATTTACCATTTTTTAGTCAATTTCAGTGGTGTGAATTTTTGAGCCATCAATATCTCGAAGATGTTGATTAGGTTTTTTTTTCAATATCAGTTAACACAAAAATGAAAATATTAAATGTTAATGAGCAGGGTGGGGCAAAATCTGATTTTTATTGAAAAAATCAAAAATCATTGATTTTTTTAAATCACGATTTATTTGATTTTTTAATTTTTTGAATTTCAATATGAAATTTGAACATTTTGATTCTTTGAAATTATTGTTGATCATTTCATTGTATAAGTCTAAAAATTTTAATACAATTTGCGGCTCAAAAACTTGTGACAACGCATTTTTCGCGCTTCTTGCAAGAAAATTCTTGTCGCCATTTGTTTTCCTTCTGTCCTATACACTCGCTATACAGTGCCGAGTGAGGCACGAACACGAATGCGTTTGTTGTGCTTTTTGCAAGAATATTCCTGTCGAGGCTTGTTTTCCTTCTAAACCTATAAATTGACGTTGCCCAACAATTTCACGCATTTCGCTAGTTGTACACATTCGGATATTAGAAACAGATTAGGCATAGAAAAAGGAGGAAAAGTCGTGTTAAATCATGATTTCAATTTTAAAAATCAAGCGATTTAAATAATGATTTTAATCGTGATTTTAATCAGCCAAACCCTGTTAATGAGAAATTATACCAAGTGCTTTTGAAAGAACCAATCTATAGTCAGTGTAGCTCTTTTCAATATATCAAATAAAGAATGAAAATTCACTAATTTTGTCAAAAATTCGCACAAATTCCTATAAAATAATTCACTTCTAGTGTATTCACCCTTCATTTTTTTCATTTATTGTTGGTCATATGCTCGAATATTCACAATCAAATATGGTTTTAATGAAATTACATATTTTTAATTTTCCTATATCCAATCAAGTACTAACTGGCTAAATGGGTAGCTACCATGGCCATTAAAAAAAATTCCATTGACTCAATGAAATAGAGAAACTGACTTCTTTCACATTTGACTTTTCGAAATATACATTTTCCCCACTTTATTATATATTAAAAATCAGTTGAAAATGTTAAATATAAAAAACTTCGAACTGGCATCGTGTTTCTGTCGCGCTCCAAATAAACACGGCGGGGCAGCGGTATATGTACGGAAGAACATAAAATACAAAGCGAGGAAAAAGCTCAATGAAATGTCTGTGTGTGATGTATTTGAATGTGCAGCTGCTGAAGCAGTAGTTGGTAAAACTAGCATCATTATTGTGTCGATTTACAAACCACCGGGTGCCATTTTAGAAATATTTATGAGCAGAATGGAAGAGCTGCTGACAGTCATTGGTCAAGAAAACAAGATAATTATCATAGCTGGTGATTTTAACATAGAAATGAAAGTGAAAGATAAAGCAGGTGAGGATATGCTGTCACTGTTGCAGTCATTCAATCTTCTCCAAACAATCAATGAATACACCAGAATAACAAGTAGTACTAAAAGCTGTATTGACAATATCTTCACCAATCTAAATAACTATGAAACTAAAGTGATTGACGCACACATTTCAGATCACAATGCACAATTTATAACATTTGCAATTGAAATGAAAAATTTGTTTTTCAGTAGAAAAAGGATTTTCAGCGATGAAAACAAACTGAATTTTAGGAAGAAATTGAAAGAAGAAGATTGGAATGAGACCTACAGTCATAGCATATCATCAGTCGACCTACAGTGGAAATCGTTTATTCGAAACTTCATTAACATTTTCAATGAATGTTTTCCTTTAAAAAATTCACGAGTCAAACCATTCAAACAAAAAATTATACATAATGAGGATGTATCACAATGCAAACATAAATTAGACACCCTGTTAGTTCTATCGCGAAGTAGTCCAATTTTCAAAGATCAATATAAGGCAGTTAAACTGGAATACAACAATCTTCTGATCAAGGCTAAAAAAGACTTTTATGACGAAAAAATTAGGAAGTCTGATAATAAGACCAAATGTATGTGGAGCATATGTAATGAATTGACAAAGGAAAACCATAAATCTGAATGTCAAATCAATGGAAAGCCTGAAAATATAGCATCCAATTTCAACAAATATTTCTTGAATATAGTACCAGAAGTGATGAAAAACATCAGAGATGTTCCATTCCACTGTAAAATTAAAGAAAATGATCAATCTATTTATCTGAAAAACTTAACTCCAGATGACATTTTAGAGTTATCTCATAAAATAAAGAATAAACACAGTAGTGGAAATGATGAAATACCTACATCCTTAATGAAAGAAAATATGCCATATCTGAAAGAAGTACTAGCCTATGTAATAAATAACTCTTTGAAATTTGGAATATTTCCCGAACAACTGAAATTGTCTCTAGTGAAACCTTTACACAAAAATGGTGACCCACAATTAATGGAGAATTATAGGCCCATAAGCGTTCCACCAAGTTTTTCAAAAATTTTTGAATTAGCTTATTGTTCTCAGTTGATTGACTTCTTCAATAAGTGTCAATTGCTCACTACGACTCAGCATGGGTATGTGCAGGGTAGATCAACAATGTCAGCAATTTTTCAATTCACTCAAAATATTTTATACTTCTTGGAAAGTAAGCAACTAGCTCTTGGAATGTTTTTGGATCTTTCTAAAGCATATGACTGTTTAGACAGAAATCTTTTATTGATCAAATTGAAAATGTATGGTATCAGAGGGAATGCCTGGCAATGGGCCGAATCTTACCTCACAGAACGTACCCAAAGGGTCTGTATCAAAAATCAGGGAAATCTCTATAAGTCAGAAATTTTATCGTCTAATATTGGAATACCACAAGGCAGCATTGTTGGTCCAATCTTTTTCATTATATTCATGAACGATTTGTGTGTAGCAAATATCGAGAAACAACAATTCATAACAAATTATGCAGACGACACAAACCTCTTATGTGGCGGAGAAAATTTTCCTGAAATGATACAGAATGCCAATGATCTTTTCAACAAAACAAAAAAATGGTTTCAAGGTAATAGGCTCTTGCTAAATGATTCAAAAACGAACACAATTCTGTTTCGCACAAGACAACTCCAATTAGAATGTCCTATGACCATCAAAATGGACAACTTAAACACACAATTATCTCGAAGTACAAAATTTTTGGGTGTTCATATCAACGAGTATTTAAGCTGGTCTGAACACATAGAAAAGTTGTGTACAAAACTAAATACAATTGTGTTTGCCATCAGAACCCTGAATAGATACCTACATCCCAAGTCAATGAAGATCATTTATCAAGCCAATTTCGAATCAGTCACAAAATATGGAATTCTTTTTTGGGGAATTAGCTCGAATTCTCAGAAGGTATTTGTTATTCAAAAAAGAGCTATCAGAATTATTTTGAACATGCCATATGGAGAATCATGTAGAGGTCGTTTCAGAGACAATAATTTAATGACAATCGTGGCAATGTATATTTATGACTGTTTGATTTTCTTTTTTAAAAACAAAGAATCATTTCTGGCAAACAACATTCCACATAAATATGAAACAAGAACGAGGAATATCAATTATCCTACTCACAGGCTAACAGTAACAGAAAATAATCCACACTATACATGTATAAAATTTTTCAACAAATTACCAGATGAAATTAAAACCCTTCATGGTATCCATAAATTCAAGAGAGCAATAAAAAAGTTACTAATAGATATTGAACCGTACGATGTGAAAGATTATTTAGATCACATATTTTGATTATATGTCTTTTATTTATACATTTATTTTTATTCTGTATATATCTGTGACGTCATTTCATTCTATGTTTTCAATGTTTCTTGTTAAACCTGTAAACATTTTCTGAAATAAACTGATATTATTATTATTATTATTATTATTATTATTGTTTTGGGTTGAAATAACTACCACTGTAACCAGTGAATTCATATCAACTCTGTATCTGACTAAGGTTTTTTGTGATTTATTTCCAGGTGGCAGTCTTCTTGATATAATAAAACACAAAATGAGGGTTTCCAATTGCAAACATGGAGTTTTTGATGAGGCTACAATTGCTACAGTATTGAAAGAGGTGTTAAAGGGGTTGGAATACTTTCATAGTAATGGACAAATTCACAGGTAAAAAAATAGTTCCCATCGCATAATTTTGAATATACAAATCATGTGCAACTATTCAGTTCTTATGGATCAGTATGAAATAGTTTTTCTTCAGATATATTACTGTGGAAATATACTCAATGCTAGGAAGTTGTAAAATGCAAATTACAAAATTTTCATGATGCCTACATGTTTTGTTGTGTACCATGATTAGAAATAAGTGGATGAACCATTGAAATATTAAATCACCCAGTACATTCCAATAAAAACATTTTCTGGCTCCAATTCCAATTATTTGAAAGATTGGATATAGAATGCCATATTACTTCTTTTCAGAGATGTTAAGGCTGGTAACATTCTTCTTGGTGAAGATGGCACTGTTCAAATTGCTGATTTTGGAGTTTCTGCCTGGCTGGCTACTGGCAGGGATATATCCAGAGAGAAAGTCAGGCACACTTTTGTAGGTACACCTTGTTGGATGGCACCTGAGGTCATGGAACAGGTATTGAAATTTTGTCTTATAGAACTTCCGTATTGTAGCTTTTTTCATGATATGTGAAAATTGATTCCAAAATGAACTTGGAAAACACACTTTTACATTTCAAAACATGAAGCATAATGATCTAAATCCATGTAAAACTTTGTAGAAATATTGAATAAGATGGCCTATGGGGGGTATTCAGCAGGGTGGGGCAAAATCTGATTTTTATTAAAAAAATAAAAAATCATTAATTTTTTTAAAAAAATCACGATTTTTTTAATTTTTTGATTTTTTAAATTTGAATATATAATTTGAACGTTTTGATTCTTTGAAATTATTTTTAATTATTTTAATGTATAAGTCTAGAAATTTCAATACAATTTACGGCTCAAAAACTTGTGACAATGCATTTGTCGCGCTTCTTGCAAGAAAATCCTTGTCGCGATTTGTTTTCCTTCTGTCCTATACACTCGCTATACAGTGCCGAGTGACGCACGAACACGAACGCGTTTGTTGTGCTTTTTGCAAGAATATTCCTGTCGAGGCTTCCTTTCCTTCTCAACCTATAAATTGACGTTGCCCAACAATTTCACGCATTTCGCTAGTTGTACACACTCGGATATTAGAAACAGATTAGGCATAGAAAAAGGAGGAAAACTCGTGTTTTTGTTTCAATTGTGACTGAAAATATACAGTAATAAAATTTATGTGTTACGTTTAGTTTAAGAATTTGAAATTATGTACTTCTTTTTTGTTGTTTTTGGCAAAAGCAGATACTCTTGATCTTCAAAAAACTTATATTATGCTGTAATCTGGTTCTGAATAAAAAAAAACAAAAAATGATTTAAATCATGATTTTAATTTTAAAAATCAAGCGATTTAAATCATGATTTTAATCACTTGATTTTAATCAGCCCAACCCTGATATTCAGTTATCTTGGTGAAGACAATATTAGTATTAAAAACTCAATTTTCCTTTCGAGTATTATTCCTACTGATTACTTTTCTATTATTTCCAAAATGAAAGAAGCAGAATCAAATGCTGATAAATGGTTGACAAAAAATAAATTAAAACTGAATAAAAATAAAACGCAACATTACTTTTTTACACACAAACAACTGCCTATTGACCAAAATGAATCGATCAAATTTCTTGGATTCCAAATGGATCCAAAGCTCTCTTGGGAAAATCATGTAGATTTCATTTGCAAAAAACTGGCAAAGAGCATTTATATTATAAGGAGTTTAATGGACATTTCATCTATTGAAACCATTGTCACTGCTTATCATTCACTTTTTATGTCCCATATCTCTTATGGTCTAGTACTTTGGGGGCACTCGCCTCATGCAAAAAGAGTGTTTGGACTACAAAGAAAGGTTTTGCGAGTTATCTTCAAGCTGGGTTACCAAGAAGACGTTAAAACAACATTTATTAATAATAAATTGTTTACACTACCTTCTCTTTACATCTACTCGTGCATAAATTATGTAAAAAAAAATCCTCATTTATATTTCAATCAAAACAATTTCCACTCACATAACACCAGACAATCACAACAAATCAAAATTGAGTTCACAAGACTGAATCACTGCCGTTTTTCGAAAAATTATTATGGGCCTATTTTATTTAACAAACTTCCAGAAGATATAAAAAAATTAAATACAGCTTCGCTTACAAATTACATGAGGAATATCTGCTTGGAAAACGCTTTTTATAGCATCGATGAATTCTTATCATTTGACTTTGTCACCAACTGATATATTTCGAAGTTACAATCCACATGGACATAGGAAAGTGTGAAACACTAGTATTTATATTGAAATTGTTCACCTCCCACTTGTTTATTTGTTTATTTAGTGTTTGTAGTGTTCACCTCACACTTGTTTATTTGGTGTTTGTATGGTATTTGACAAAGCCTTATAATACTATTGTATTTTTTATGGTGAATAAAGGATATTCTATTCTATTCTATTCTATTCAGGATCATGGTTACGATTTCAAAGCAGATATCTGGTCTTTCGGTATAACTGCCATAGAAATGGCAACAGGAACAGCACCTTACCACAAGTATCCACCTATGAAAGTACTGATGCTGACTTTACAGAATGATCCACCCAACCTTGATACTGGAGCTGATGAAAAGGATCAATATAAGGTAAATTGAAGGCTGTTTACCTTTGTAATGGGTTGGTTGATGATTACTCGTAAAGAATAACAGACCAAATAAAAAATCTTTCTGTAAATATTCGGAACATATTATTCTAAATATGTTTATGTTCTTTATATTGTCAGGCCTATGGGAAAACCTTCAGGAAGATGGTTACAGATTGTTTACAAAAGGAGGCTTCGAAAAGACCTACTGCTGCAGAGTTACTGAAACATCCTTTCTTCAAAAAAGCGAAAGATAAAAAGTATCTACAGTCTACTTTGGTAGCCATTGGTCCCAGTTTGGAGACGAGGGTACAAAAAGTGAGTAGAATGAACAGTATTTTTTATATTGTTTATTGAGCTACTGAATCCAATAAGCTAATCCTTATTCAAACCTATACATGGCGAGCTATAACAAAAAATATATAAATTAAAGAAACCATTTAATAATAGGGGTGAAATGCCAAAAAAGTTTTTGTATCATAATAATTCAAAAATATTAAAATAAACAGTTGTTTTGTTATTATTCATAATTATTAATTCAAATTTGAATTCATAATTTTTATCTCGAGTTTTTTTGGCAAAGTATTTATTCACGAGAAACAAACACTACAAACAGAAACAAGTCTAATAACAATTTTCTTCCTAAATACTTGATATTATTAATGTATATATGTATAATGTAATGTATATATTTGTTATGTACATATTTGTAATGTATATATATTATAAGGAATATAACAAATAAAATAAATATAATAATCGAAACGAAGATCAGCCCAGAACTGCAAGAGTTTTTAGAAGTTTTAATATGTTCAACTTTTTTTTATTATATAGCCCTTTGATATAAACGTAATTTCAAACCATTCAGGAGATATAGTGGTTGTTTTTACTTCAATTTACACTATGCAAACATTGCTTCTTCTTCAACATACTTTTGAATACGTATTTGGAAAAACTACTTATGGTTTATATCAATGAAATTCAGATACAGCATTTACAAGAATTTATTTCTACAAAATATTTTTGAATAATCTTAGAAACCAATTGGAGAAATAAGTAAAAAGCTCATGCTTTATTAGTTTTGAATTGTTCCATTTGACAAATACTTGGTTCTTATCTCTGAATTTCACAACTTATTTTGGTTTTGTATTTAGGGATGAAAACCCGATATTAATATATTTTTTTTTAATGTACGGTTGAAGTACCATAAACGCCACTGAAAAATGGAAAAAAGTTATTCGCTATTAATAATCATGGGACGATCAAAATAAAAAAATATTCAATTTAAGGGTAACAATTTATTTATATATTTATCTATTTGGGAATAAAACAGGCTAGAAGCCCATAACAGTATCCACTAATAGGATTTTGATAATAAATAAATTAGCAGACAAACAACTAATACAAAATTGAGAAAAACAGTTTATACAAAAGCGAGTATATATCAAGTCATGGGTTGAAACAGTCACTCAAGAGAAGACGTTTTACACAGTTCTTGAAAAGGGTGAATGATGTATTGAATAAATCGTATTCATGAAAGTATCTCTTGAAAGTATTCTCCATTCTGAAAATTGGTGAGTTATTAGCGGAGTTGGTATTTTTGTAGGAATTATCGAATATATAGAATATTCTCAAGGACGGTGTATTTATGCTTTTCTTCGAAAGGATGCATGGACTATCTATTTTTCCATTGAGGATTTTGTGGAGATTCAATACATCATTCATGATTCTTCGGTTCTTGAGCGATAACTATTTGTAGCTAGAAACCATAAGACAAAGAGGTGTGTGTTTTAAAAAACAAATATTTCAAAAATTTGTTCTGGACTTTTTCAAGCCTATCAATATATGTATTATATTGAGGATTCCAGATGGATGTAACGAAATTTAATTTACTAAATACGTAGGCATAGTAGAGAGCTAATAGGGCTTGCGGATTAGTCATGAGTTTAGTTTGTCTCATGATATATCCCAGTATTTTCAAGGAGTTTTTCACTACGCCTTCATCATGGATATCAAAGATGAGCTTTGTATCAAATATAACACCCAGATCACGTACCTGGTTGAATCTTTTTAATTTTGTTCCTTTCAATGAGTAGCAATAGTCGAAAGCGTTTTTGTTTCTGGTAAATATAATGAAGTGGCATTTTTCTAAGTTTATGAACAGGTTGTTATTTCTACAGAAATATTCAAGTTTATTCAGGTCACTCTGTAATTTGTCACAGTCTGAGATGCATTTTACCTCTGAGAATATCTTAAAATCGTCAGCGTAGGACAAAAAATTACAGTATTCGAAGCAGGTGTATATATTGTTAATATAAATAAGAAACAAACAATACAAATAAACAATAGTAGTGATGATAACCTGTTAATTGAGTTTTTGGTGCTCTTAAGTTGCCACTTTCTGTTTACTCCATCTTTTACTGTCCCAAATGAAACATACTTAACATATGTAAAATATATTCATTTGAACTGAATCGAAAATAAACAATTTTCAATCTCTTTATGACATTTATGAAGAATGTAAATAATGATATGATGGTCTATGGCCTCGGTGAACAATAGTATCACCTCTGGAGGTGAATTATGTACTTCCCTCCTATTCCGCTTTTCACCAAATTAATAAATGCGATAGACTTTGAAAATAATATTCCTCGTCTCTGTTAGGCGTCGAAACGACAACCTGGTGCCTCTGGTCGTCTTCATCGAAAAGAAACTGGTGAATGGGTATGGTCAAGCGAAGATGAGGGAGGAGATTCTAGCGGAAGTGATACCGAATGCAAACCCATGAATACTTTGGTATCGATTGATTCTTCTGGTTCGGATCAGGAGTGCAGTGAAGCGGACCCGCCACCCATCAATCTAGTTTTGAGGATGAGGTGAGTTGAGGGATCATCTGGTTGCCTTGAATTTCTGTAATTTTCGTAATCTGGCAGTTTTGTCATTATGAAGAGTTTAGGTGAAATTTTATTCTGTTGAACTTTCATTTCGAAGGTATGGTAATATATAAACAAGAATTACAAAATTCAATTAGGTATCCTGTTTTTTTTCAATGGACAGCTCCACCACCAGCTTATGCTGCTAAGAAATGAAGGAAATGTCAAGTGGAGAAAGGGGACTGCTTTGAAGTACAGTCTGAGACAAAAACAATCGTTTCATTACTGTTGTCTAAGATGCCTAAGAAATGCCTGGTGTATCTACTTATACCTGAATAATTTTGGGATAAACTTGGCGAAAACCGATTGCTTGATTTCTGAGATCGCAAAAGCTTCAGATCGCTATTGTAGATGGCGATCAGACATATACCATATGAAGCTTAATTTTCAGTAGAGAGGAATGTGCAACCGAATATTCTACCACTGTTTATTATATGCCTGCTGAGATTTTGACAGCCCTGACAACCAATCAAATGCGTTTCAGAAAACGTGCATGTGACGTGGAAACCTACCATTAAAAACCTGTCAATACTGTCACTGTCACCTGCTACCTCTACAAGTTTTTAGTGTGTTTATATCAGTTTGTAAGACTAGACTTTGATTCCGAGAAAATTTACTTTGCCCATTCACCTGAGAATGTACGACAAAGTTCATGCTAGTATATTGAAAGTGATAGACTGTCTTGGAATTGGGGATACACCCATCAGTTATGCAACGGTTCAAAATACGTATCACATCGATTCTTCCTTTATTTACACAAAACTTTGTTTTCAATATCTCATTGATCAGAGCTACAGATGTTTCTTCCTCGATATAAGACTTTCGCTCAAGCTGAAACGAATAAAATTAGCTACAACGCTACATTCATGTTATTATTTCGGGACGATTTGTTTTGTACTTACCATAGGTACTGAATAAAGGAGAATATTTGGATCCCCAGATTTTTACTGACCACACAAAATACGAAATCTTCCACACATCGTGAAAAAGTACTTGTAATAACTTCAAAACTCATTCTACTTATATAGACTTTCAAACACTGTTGAATGCGAAGAAATAATTTCAGAGTTTTGATTGACAACAATAAACCTCAAAGTTACCTCAATCTGACAAAACCGACATTTGACAGATTTTCGAAAATGCTCATATAACGCCCCCTATACAAAAATTAGAAAGCTTTTGTAATCGTCGATTGTTTTTCGCCAAGAAATTCTAAACAATATCGAATCACTAGATACACCAGGTTTTCCTGGTCATCTTACTGTTGTCGAAATTTCTTTCTAGAAGGTCTTCACTAACAAAGTTAATAGATAGATAGTTCATCGGTGTTTTCGAATAAAATTTATTTGCTTAGTAGTCTTACAGTTTTCATGTACAAGAGGACTTAATTTTCAGTAAACAATATGTATAAAAATTGAAAGCTTTTAAGCAGCATAATGGATTTCAATAATCTGTGTGTGTAACTTACATTTGTTGGTACTTTCAATTTGAGCATATAATAATTACAGTAATTTCAATAACTATAGGGATTTTTACATTAATATTTACAAATCGTACAATTTTTTATAGATTAATTCATGTGTATCTATATATATTATAGATACACAAATATATGGGAATTAGTGTCTATATGTTTCGAAAATATTATTTTCGAATCCAGTCTTTCATTTTTTATTGGGCCAAATGGTTTATTTTAAAGGGAAGTTTGTAAGGCATAGATTTTTTGGCCAATATAGCTAATATGACTTGCTGCGTGTTTTACAAAGGATATGGATAGGCTGCATTTTGTGCATGTCTTGTGTTTACATTATGCAATGAATTATTTTTTTTTAGCTTTGATTGTTCATTATGAATCTCATCACAGATTTTGTATACAACTGAACTAGTTTCAAAAGTTTACGTTCTTCAAATAAAAGTGCTGTTGAAATCCCTTTGTTTTTGAATATCATTATTTTGATTATATATTTCTGGGCTATATATAGACTGTTCAACGTTGTTTCGGGGGCATTTCCCCAGATAATGAAAGCATATTTAGGACTGATTCAACCAATGAATGATAGACCATTTTTTAAGTTTATGGAGATAATATATTTCTTAGCTCAAAGATTTACAAAATTTGTTTACACAAGTCAGATACAGGCTAGCATATTCATATAGACTTTTAAATACATTGAAAAATACATAAATACATTAAGGGTGGGTACTTTACGACCTGATTAAGAGTCCGTTAAAATAATGGACACCACAAACCGACAATTGCTAGAGTGAAAGCACAGCCTAAGCACCGATTATTTTAACGGACTGTTAATCAGGTCTTAAAGTACCCACACTTACATAACCATAGAGTGAAAGCACAGCCTAAGCACCGATTATTTTAACGGACTGTTAATCAGGTCTTAAAGTACCCACCCTTACATAACCAAAACTTGGTTAATATTAAACGAGACAGTCTAAAATATCACCAAAATTGTTGCTAAACGACAGTCTGAAATATAACCAAGTTGTTGCCAAACTAGTCATCATAAGAATAAAACCATTTTGTTATTAGCTACTTTTTCATTATTTTTTTAAAACATGATAGGCTAAGGTCTTCGACAGAAGTTGACAAATTGGATAAATATTTGAGGGGCAAGATTCTGCACACCTGTTTCTGTCTAATTTAGTCGACGATAATAATTAACACATATTGAGTTTCTGTCTAGTGTCATAACCAGGGTGGGGCAAAATCTAATTTTTATTGAAAAAATCAAAAATTGATTTAAAAAAAAATCACGATTTATTTGATTTTTTAATTTCAATATAAAATTTGAACATTTTGATCTTTTGAAATTATTGTTGATTATTTCAATGTATAAGTCTAAAAATTTTAATACAATTTGCGGCTCAAAAACTTGTGACAACGCATTTGTCGCGCTTCTTGCAAGAAAATTCTTGTCGCGATTTGTTTTCCTTCTGTCCTATACACTCGCTATACAGTGCCGAGTGAGGCACGAACACGAACGCGTTTGTTGTTGTTGCAAGAATATTCCTGTCGAGGCTTGTTTTCCTTCTCAACCTATAAATTGACGTTGCCCAACAATTTCGCACATTTCGCTAGTTGTACACTCGGATATTAGAAACAGATTAGGCATAAAAAAAGGAGGAAAACTCGTGTTTTTGTTTAAATTGTATCACGAAAATGAATTGACTGAAAATATATAGTAATAAAATTTAGATGTTACGTTTAGTTTAAGAATTTGGAATTATGTACTTTTTTTTTGTTGTTTTTGCTAAAAGCAGATACTCCTTTTGATCTTCGAGAAAACTTTTATATTATGTTGTTATCTGGTTCTGAATAAAAAAAACAAAAATTGATTTAAATCATGATCTTAATTTTAAAAATCAAGCGATTTAAATCACGATTTTAATCGTGATTTTAATCACTTGATTTTAATCAGCCCAACCCTGGTCGTAACTAAGCAGCTCAGCGTACGTTGTTACCAATATATAAAATGTGACATTCCAAAATATATTAGGACACTATGAAATCTTGAATAAGTCTCTATCAATACAGTAATATGATTTGTTAACAGAGATAGACGACAATGTATCATCAAACAATCATTACATGGCGGTACAATGATTTTAGCAAAAACATTTTTGGAACAATTGATTATTGAAAATAATTATTAGAAAGTGGAATTTTTCTCTCATAATGACAAAACTGTCATATTCAGAGAATCAAGGTTCGTTTCATGTTTTGATTTTTACTAATGCTTTTATTTTTCCTAGAGCCCCTCATAGACAGTGTCCTACCTTCAGGTTTGTATAAATATCCTTCCTCACCTTTTATCCAGTTTCACCTCCACCTTTTTATGTTTTAGGAAAACTGCTGACTTTGAGTAATGGCTCAAGGGCATATAGGCAAACATTCTTTCTTTGATCTTGATAAAAATGTATTCACTTGAATAGTTGTTCTTTACATTTATTCAACTGTAAATGACGTGAAATTTTTTAAATTGTAGACGGTCTTTTAAATATTTTTAAAATATAATTAATAATAATAACAATAATTGCCACATATATAGCTTATAAATCACAATTCAACGGTACTGAATAAATTGACGGAAAATTCCATGAATACCTTATGGAACTCAATTCATAAAAACAGTGACAGCTGTCTCAAAGAAGAATTCTGTGAAATTGAATTGATGGATGTACAATGAGTGATATCAAATTACCTCAACTCATAATTGAATGATATACATTACACTCGATATAGAATTATTTTTTCCGCAAATCTATCGAAAATATTGACATCTGACAAGAGTTTTAAAGGAAAACAACATTTCAATGAATCCAGTGGTTGTTAATTAATTTCTGCAGATAATTTGGAGCGAAAATACGCTGAATTGCGCTTTGGGCAATTAATTGTAGTCATGAGTTCAAATTAATAGGTTAAATGTTACATATCCCATCATTTCATAAAAAAAAACTTCCGAAAGCGGCTGCCATTAATTTAGAATACGTGTATACTAAACAAGTCATTACCGAACAGCTGTAAAATAGTGGGAGTAGAAAAAGTTCATTACTGTACGCTAAGAAAATATAATTTAGAATTTCTTGACCACAATGATTTATTTACGTGTTTGTATATGATTCAGCAGAGTTCATCACGAAAATGAATAAGATACCGATTTTTCTAAAATTATTTTTGGAAGATTTGTGGCAAAATAGCGTATACCTCGTAAGAAAATTTTTCCTAGAGATCAATTACCCTAACACCAAACTGATATTTTTGCACTCAACGCGCATTTCGCAAACAAGGTTATCATCTTCAGGAGAAGAAAATTGTTACAGTATCAATTAAAGTTATTATATTTTTATTGGTATTTTGAAGTGAGTTTTCGATTTTGCGAAATATTTATAGTGTTGATGCAATATCGAACATCAAGCCAGAAGCTCTCGGCTTTGTAATACCGTTCTCTTCAGGGCATAAACATATACGAAAACAAAAGGAAGGAAAAAAAACCCACACACCAACAAAAAAAAAAAAAGACCCCCCTTTATACCTTTGGTACATAAATAGCTAGTAGATAAATAGATTTATTTACCAATATAACATACAGTATGTACACATGACAAGTCAAAATACGTTTCACAAAAACTTAATACTAAAGTATTATATTAAAAGATTCACTAAAGCTTTGTTCATTTTCAATAAAATATTAAAATTTTACAATAGTACAATAGTATCATTATATCAAGAAAAGAGGAAAAGTATTATATATAATAATATTTATCACTTTATTAATTTTGGATTGAGGTGGCCTTTACTTGATGGAAATCCATAGTTATTACGCTATAAGGTAGAACATGAATTACAATTACAGAAAGCGGCTGTACGTAGCGTAGCTAAAGTAAAATATGACGAACATTGTAAACCCTTATTCCAAAGTCTTCAAATCATGACTATTTTCTCTCAAATAATTTATGAAAACCTCATAAACGTTAGAAAGAACATACATACATTTACTATGCATTCAGATATTCACTCCCACTCGACTCGGAGTAAACATAACATTATACCTCCCATGAAGAGATTAGAAAAAAGCAAATCAATAGGAATATCTTGTTTTAATATGCTTCCCAGAAAAGTACAAATATTGCCATTGGAGCTTTTCAGGAAAAAAATGAAAAAAATTCTAATTAACATGAGCCTCTATAATTTGAAAGATTTTGGCCAGATGAACGGCGGCTCACTTGCAGATAGCCAGTGACTTATATGTGTGTTTGTCATGTACTCAATTGTTTGTTTGTTTTTTATAATCATTCTCAGTGTGTTTATCACCTCACAACTTGACATGTCCAGTATCATTGTACTATATGGATGTAATAAATTCTAAAAATTCTAAAAAAAATTAAATTTCCACAAAATTTATTGTCTTCGCGACATGTTTCGATACACTGTATCTTTTTCAAGCGAATGTATTATAAACACTAAATTATTCTTTGTTAAAAGCTCCTCAAATACATCAGGGCCTACTCTAATTATCCCTGATTCCTAGAATAATACAACTGATACTGATGATGATTCTTAAACTTATGAACTGATGCTGATTCCTGAAATTATACAACTGATACTGATTCCTAGAATTACAACTGATAATTATTATGATATCTGAACATAGTTACTACTTATTAATTGAATAAGTTCCACAAAGGGGAACTATTTAGATCCAATTGATCATTTACCAAACAATTTGAATTTTTCAGTTTATAGATTTCCAATAAACTGAAATAGTTATTTATGATACAAGTGTTAAAAGTGGCATTTTATTTTGTGAGTGGGGAATATTGCGAAACGAGCGTTAGCGAGTGGAGCAACCCCACGAGCAAAATAAAATCACTTTTAACAAATGTATCATACAAAATTTTTTGTTCAACAGTTACTGCTAGTAAGAAAAAAACAAAAAAAATCCTAAGATCCGTAAGCATTCAGAACACACGAAATCTTTGGCCTAGGCAAGTCAGATGCTCTACGCATCTAGCTACATGGACTTTATAATTAAGAACCATATTTTGTATTTACCATAATCTAAATTGCAAGCATGAAAGGCAGGGTTTTGCCAAATACATATTTATAAGTAATTTTGATTCTGATCATGTTAGCTAATAGTATTAATATCTGATTAAAGTGTTTCTATTAGACGAGATCTAAATTACTGAGTATCCATACTAGCGTCTAGCGACAGATGGACATTTTGGCTCCCGAGCTGTGTACATCTGTCGCTAGACGCTAATTTAGTGATCCATCATCTCATCTGTCATTTTACTTTTAACACTAGTGTTAAAAGTACTTTTAACACTAGTGTTAAAAGTGATTTTGTGAAAACGTCAGTTTTTAGTTCATGTGTCAATGAATTAAAAACGTCATTTTTAATGTCAGTTGTACAAAAACAATTTTTCAAATTTTTTGGTTTCATATTCGAACCCGGAGTAACAGCTGATTCCCCGGATACAGTCTGGAAGCGAATTGAAGAGAGTAGTGCAATTATAGTAAGGAGATTTTTTGTAGGTTGATGTTTTGAATTTTGGAATTTGTAGTTTATTATGTCTTGTGTCATAGTCATGTTTATGAATCGATGAAGTATATTCTTCCAAGTGACTTTTCAAAAACGTTACTCACTTTAGAATATATATATATACCTCTAAGTGTTAAAATTTGTTTCTCTTTGAAGATGTTACGACAGCTATTGAATAAGAGGCGGATAATCCTTTTTTTTCAATAGTTTAGTAATCTTGTCCAAGTATAAATACTCTCAAAAGCGTAGGGCACGAAAAAATCACTTCTCTATAAAAAAAGTAAAAAAATGTAGACGAAGCAGGTAGAGACGAATAAAAACAGAAAAATTTGCAAATATATATACAGTTGTCTGAAAAGAACATTCGACTGAGTATATAAGCGAGACTATAATAACATCGGCCAATGAATATTATTTAGGGATACAATTGTTGTGGTTATTTTCAAAAATGTCTATGATAATTCTGTTTATCTCCCAATTAACGGATGAAATATTGATCTCTATAAAAAGTTTTCACTTTTACATCAAAGATGTCCAATCTTACCAATTATAGTTGAGGTAGTTTGTATAAATGTCATAACATATGCATTCGATTAAAACAAATGAATTAGTTATTATGAAATAAAAATAAAATAAATTGTAATTATAGAAATTCTGATAATAACAATACATTTATTCGAACAGAAATGTTGTTTGCTTTCACTCACAACATCACTTTACAAATATCAATACTAATTTTTTTTTTGTATGAATTGATAATTTCTGACCTTCCATTGATTTCCATTTCAGGAATGCGAAACGAGAGTTGAACGATATCAGATTCGAATTTGCAGTCGGCAAGGATTCAGCCGAAGGCATTGCGAGTGAACTGGTAGGAGCCGGTTTAGTTGACGGCAAAGATATAGTGGCCATCACTACGAACCTACAGAAACTTATAAAGCAACGGGATAGCATGAGAGTCATTACCTTTTCGTTGGTGAGTCCGAAGATCATGAAGGGGTAGGAGTAACATAAAAATACAAAGAATGTTACCTTATGGATGATACTAAGATATCAGTTCTAAACTCAATCCCAAAAGTATTCACAAAACAATAATGATAAAATCTATACATTTGCTTGGAAGTGGTTGACAATGCTCCTTGCTGAATGGTAATGAATCAGACTTCTATTGTCTATATTTTCAACTCTATTGAAACCTGTTGCTAAGAGCGGAAGGATTAAAATGTCACAAAAAATCGAGATCGAATATGAAATATAAGCAAAAAAAAATTAAATAACGAAATAAATGAAATAATATTGTGACAAGAAAATTGAGGTATCGAATATGAAATAGTAGTCAAAAAATGTGAATAAAGAAATTGAAAGAAATATTATGAGAAAATGTTGAAACCAAGTTTCAAGTTGAGTGTACTCACGACGTTTCGATTGCTGGTATCCGCAATCGTCTTCAGGTGATGACTGACAATATTTCGAGGTGTGGTCGGTTATAAAGCCTCCCCAATTTCCCTATGGTGGGGGAAAGGGTGGAACTACCAAGGAGGCGAGCGGGTGCTACTACTAGAAGTGTGCCGATCGATCTTCAGCGACAAATGGATGTATTGGCGCGAGATTCTCCCTCATCGATCCGCAGCCGGTCCATGCCTTGGATAAGCGGCCCCAGGATAGGAGGGAAATACAACGTCAGAGTCTGTTTTCGATCAGGGAACACAATACGCAGCTAGCTCACAAAAATTCGACCACCGAATAAAAACAGCGACACCAACAACTGCGTTTACCGGATACCAAGCGAGTGCGGCAAATCCTACATCGGAGAAACCAAAAGACCCTTGGAAGTAAGAATAGACGAACACAAGAAAAACACTCAAAGAGGAGAAACAACGAAATCAGGAATAGCGGAGCATGTTCTTTTCGACTCGTATTTCATATTCGAAATCTCGATTTTTTGTAACAACATTTTGATCCTTCCGCTCTTAGCAACAGGTTTCAATGGAGTTAAAAATATAGACAATGGAAGTCCAAACCATTACCATTTCAAAATCTATACAGTAGAGTAGGTGTTTCAGGTGGAGAAAGTGTTTGCTAAATCTTTGAAGCTACCTCTTTCATGAGTTTCATATTCTTTTTGCATCAAATCAACAAATCGAAACATTTCTCTGCCTCTAATTGGGTATCTCACAGTTGAAAGGCACACAGAAAAAACGATGACGATGTCCAAAAACCATGAATATTCAGAAAATCGTTTTCAAATTAAAATTTGGCTTATTAGCAAGTCATTTTCAGCCAGTAAAAAAATAGTCCCTCCTAATATGTAATTTATATAAACACATGTTTCAGCTATCATCGTTTTTCCCGAGTAGGTGTATTTTTAAATTCACATTTTCTATGTGACTGTTATCGATATTCCCATTCTTACTAAAGAATAAATTGCTCAACTTTGTATATAGACATCATTGAATCAGAATTTTTTTTCCCTTCTTTATTTCATATAAACATCTATATATACAACACACTATATACATATATATATATATATATATATATATATATATATACACGTACACATGCATGGCACAAACAAACATTGATAGAAATGACGTCAAATAACACGATTTTAGTGATTGGCTTCAAAATATTCTTTCAGATCATACGGTTCTAGATTCAACAGAAGTTGTCACTTTATTCTTAAAGACCTTGTGTGCCCTGATATACTTGATTAGAATCAGAATATACTTTATTGCCCAAAAAATATTAATTCTTATTGACAAAGTTACTGCAAACTACCTAGCATTAAAGTTCAACGGTAATTTTAACAATTACATTTTAAAATAACCTTAACATCTCAATTTTGCAATTTCTGTAGCTGTAATTGAAGTGAAGCTTGATGATCAAAGTATTTTTTTTATTTTTGAATGTTCCAGAGTATTTGGGGCATATATTGGAAATAATATATAGTGTTGGGTGTATTTTGAACCAGTATTTGATTGACAATACCTTTGCAGAAAATAATTTCTGTTACATAAAAAGTTTGGGTTGATGCAAGAATAAAAACATGTTCAACGTGGATTTTAATTTTCAGAACTCCCCGCTGAATCCCAACGAAGTACCAGACGACAAAGCACTCATTGGGTATGCGCAGATATCCATAATGGACTGAAACAGACTGGTTTATCATATTTTTTTCGACTCATCCCAACACTTTTCTGGAATCTACTGATCACTGTACATAATGTAGATAGAATTTTATGAAATAATATTAGTTCCTGATTTTACGTTATTGAAGGCCTGAATCAATATCAAAGGTATACTTTCCGTTTTTGATACAGTCGTTTTCTTTTCTTATCAGAAGATTGGAGGGAGTTCAATGACATGTTTCACCGGTTTCAGTATAAATAATAATAATAATATAATAACAATTTATTCACAATAAATATCAATAACAATGCAAAAAAACAACAATATGTGAATAAATAATTGAACCTCACGAAGTTGTGCACTTGTTGTGAGGAAACATTATATTAGATTTTTATATAATTCAAGTGAATATGAGAATATAAACAAAAATCATAAATATCAAAGATAAATAGTAGTGTAAAAATGAATAGATACAATATAATCATGACACAGGCTATATTGCATATTTTCTTTCAATAATATTTTGGAAATATAGTCCAGGAGTTTCAGTAATCCATGTGTTCACTTTTTTCTTATAAGTGTATTCCGATTTGGTAATATTGATTGAATTTGGTAATTTATCATTAATGAATGGAGCTAAATATAGAAAAAAATATTGTGACTTTACATATGTTATTTTTTAAAGTTATTTCATTTTTATTTCGTGTATCATGAGTAGGCTTACTATAATTAATGCAATTTTTATGAGAAACTATATAAGTGAGTATCTTGAAACTGAATAATTGCCTAATATCCATTATTTTACAGTCAGAATATAATTTATCAGAAGAATATTTTAGGTTTTTATTAAATATGATTTTCAAAAACCACTTTTGTAATATTTCCAAAGGCTAAAGATATATTTGGTCAACTCCTCCCCATGATAAAATACCATAATTTAATTGAGATTACTAGAGAAAAATAAATCATTTGCATGTGTTTTCTATCCAAAATATTCTGTAAAAATTTGAATTTTGGTAATAACGGTCGTAACTTTGAAAGCAGTATTCAATTTTTAAATGCACCCGTTGTTTTTTTTTTAGTGAGGAAGTTTATGATTGCAACACATTTGTTACTCTATATTAATAAGCGCCAAAAACCGAACTTCTAATTTCACAGAAACGAAGACGACTGTTATCGACTTTTCTATATATTTTGTTGAAATAATATCATCGATTTGTTTATTCTATGTTTATTCTCTGAAGATAGTGAAATTATCTACCATACAGATGATTTTTGACAATAACATAGCTAGGAATGTAGATGAGCACTATATTTTTTTTATTGTCATTCAGAAAGGCTGCCCGTTAAACAGATATCAGTAATAGAAGGGGACCATGATCATATTGAATTAGTATCGATATCTTGACCTAGTTCAGTTTCCAGTGTTTAGGTAGTGATAGTATCTATTATTAGATTTCTCATATATGTCCCATCTTTCTATCTTTGTAACATTTTTCTTCACTTTTTAATGTCTGTAATACATTTCCGAAATATTCCAACAGTAAATTTAAAACGCCGCCATATCCAAATTTAATAGTGGCCAACGTAATCTGCTGATCTCGGGAACTCCCAGTCCAATGGGCTTATTGAGTTTCATTTCCATATATTTTATGACATCCATTCTAATGATCTTATTCCCTGTACCAGTTTACACAGAGTCGTTCTGCATGTGAGACGTATTCTTCTGAACATAGAGCCTGTTGTCCATACATGTGCTGTCTCTTTTAATCCAAATCATCCCATTCGCAGAGGATGTGACGAATTGTCTTTTCACTGCATTATCTGCAACTGAGGTCTCCATTACACACCCTATCTTGTTTAGGTGTCCTTTGAATAGATAATTTCCGGTAAATGGCCCCTGTAATGATTCTCAATTGATTTCTGCTACTTTCGAGTAGTTCCTAAGTTGGAAGATTTTCTATAAAACTTCTTCCACGAGAGGTAATGGGTGATTTTTTTCAGTCAAGTTTGTTTTGCTATCACTCAATTCTTTATGTGAGTCCGTACCTTTTTCGGTACTCCCTCTATTGAATCGGATCGAGTTTATGATGTTGATGATTCTTGTAACTCATCAATTTTTGTTCTAACCTGTGATTCTTGAATGACCTGGCACCAAACATGGAGTTAGTCTGCTACCTTTAGGTCTGCCGGTCACTACAGTTCTTGACGCTGATCCCTTTCATTAGCCTGAAACTCTCTCATGGCAGATATTTTTTGTGTCTTTGTCCACCATACCAAAGATGCATATGTCCGATTTTAACCCCGGTTTCTTTATCTAAGCACGCCTGGCCTCCATAATTGTAACCAAGTCCGTACCCAGAAAAAGTTTTCGGGGGGGAGGGGGGGGGTTGTGGCACCAGGCGGGGCCGGAGGTCCCCTCCCAAAAGAATGTTAAAACTATTTATCAAAAATAACAACAAATATGTCTGTAGACAATAACAGTTCCATTACAAAACGAAATCCATTCTTCTGTTCTTTTTTCTCGCGAATTCATCGATCACTTTGTCTGTTGAAATTTTATGGCTTCTATGAACCGACATGAGAGCCAGTCCGTTTAGTCTGTATTGTCCACACGGATTTCTCAAGTACGTCTTCAATCGCTTGAGATTGGAGAAGGTCCTCTAAACAGTTGCAGTGGTCACTGGCAAAGAAGCAAATATTTTTAGTAGAGTGAATATGTTAGGAAAAAGTTCCGTATTACATTGGCTTAATGCCTCAATGGCACAAGGGCGCTTGTCGAGTTCCATTTGTTTTTCCCAAAACAATTTCCACAGTGAGTACTCACTAGGTACTAGTTCTAGATCAACCATCTTTTCATTAAGTTTCAAAGATTCAACGTTTATTTTCTGAGTAAGCCCCCAGTACTGTAGTTTGAAAAATCTTTTTTTTGGGAAAATTTCGGGGGGTTTCAACCCCTCTGACCCCCCCTCGGGTACGGCCTTGTGTGTAACCTCTGCTTCTCTTTTTGTTCTGTCCACCTTTGATTTTTTGCAACTATTTTTGTCACTCAAATATTTTCAATTCCACCATTTGATGCTTGATGTTTCAAGTTAGATTAGACCTCCAAATCAACAATTTTTTGCGACTTTTCAATAAACTTTTCCCAACGAATCATATCAGTGAGTTGAACTAGACATCTTTGCTCTTTTCTTATTGAAAGGCACTCTTTTTATGAACCATAAATTTGATAGGGTTGTAAGAGACTATTATCTCCCAAGCGGGTTCAGCTTTGTAAGAATGACATTTTTCAATAAATTTCCTAAACGGTGCTACGATCATAATGATCAATAGATTTCAAGTAACTTGTACTTAAAAATGGTTTCACATACTACCAATTCGTCAGTGAAATGAGTTATCTTATGTAATCTTGCGTTATATACCTTTTAGATTGCTATATTTATTCCACATATCGTTTTCGATCATTTTTGACAAGTAGGTAGGTAGTTGCTAAGTCACCAACTGATTGCCTTGATGTAGGAGAGACAAGCCATTATGAATTTTGCTTGATATTCTAGTATATCAGGATAGTGTAATTATTGCAGGTTGTGAGAATTTCCATTGTTTTCATGACACAATTCATGATCTTTTTTTTAAATTTTTGATGTCTGGCTGAAAACCACCCTGTATATAGAACATATAGAAGTAGGGCCTACTGCACTGGCAAGCCAATCAATCGAAAGTGATCCATGAAGATATAGAAAAACAAGATATTTGTATATGGGATTCACAAACTTCTGTATATAGAATTTTTATTTATTCCTGTTGCCTGGTTGCAATAATAAAGAAGTGATTTTGAAAGTACTTTTTATTTCCATGTGAACCTCGAGAGAGTCTGTTTGCAATGATATACCAGTATTAGGTTAAGAATGTCTCAGTTATGAAGTTCATATACCAAACTTTCATTTTTATTTTATTTTCACTCTCAGGACAGCTGTCACAGTGCTGATCCCATGGAACTGTTCATACATGGCACTTTTATTTCAACGTTTTGTGAATGAATGCCTCCATTGATAAGCAGTGTAAACGTAAATGTTTGATCTACAAACCATCCTTTTTTTTTCATCTCTATAATCGGCTGTTATTTATTCTTCAAATATAATTAATTGAAGTTAGATAGATAGATTTATTAGCCCTTTATGCTACATAGTGTAGATGGGACATGTCAAATTTCTCAGGTATAATACAGATGTATTAAGTTATAGAATAAGTCATTTTGAATAAAAATCACTGCTTAGAAACATTTTTCTGATAGGAACACTTTCAACCATTTTTAAAAACTTGGGGTATAAGTGTGAATGGCAATATATTGAGAAGACAGATACCAGCAAACAAAGGAGACTTCATATTTTGGGCGATGATCATATGATTATTCTTAGTGCAATAATTATAGGCTTTCGATCTCAACTCCAGCTACCTTCACGTTTGTGACTGAGATGCTTGGGTTTCCTAGTAGACCGGGAGGTCATGACAGGTGACGTTCCACCATTTTTTCGTGCATGCCTTGTTAAGGCTTGATAACTAACCCTAAAATATCAAAGATAGTCGGGGTTTTACCCCTCCCGCGCGTCCTCTTAATAAGGAAAAACGCTTTTCTTTCTGTACCGAATTTTCGTGTTTTTCCGTGATATTTTACTGCATGCCATTGTAATATATGGAAGTTCAAACTAATTGAAGCTCTAATAATTGATGGCATGCACCCCGCAGCGGCCCAAGATGATCAAAGGGTTATGAAAACCTGTAAAAAATTAAGGAAAATTCCGTGTTTTCAAATTGCATGCTGATGTGAAGGATTGAAGTTTTTGTAATAAAAACACTGTGGAAAAATTGGCATGCACCCCTCATAGGACCAACGGTGAAAAATTTCCGAAAAATTCTGTAAAATTTTGACACCGATTTTCCGTGATTCCAAATCACTTCTAATAAGGATGAATATTAATTTTATAACGGAATAATTATCTTATTCAAATGGCATGCATGTTGAATAAGCCCATCGTTTTATTAATAATAATAAAAGTTGCAAAAAAATATTGCAAATTTAGGTGACTTGTTTTTGCATGCCGTTTTGTATTTGATGAATTTACCTTATTTTAAGTCATGAATATAAATGGCATGCATGTAGCTACAGCCCAATACACAAAAATTGTGAAAAAATAGAATAAACATCAATTTTTGAATTGAAAAAAAAATCTAAAAAATGCCGTGACTTCTTCTTGCATGCCGCTTTGTATTTTGTTGGTAGATACTATTTTAAGTTGAAATACGAAATGGCATGCATGCAAAATTGTTTGAATAACCATTATTTCAAGTTGATCGCTGAAATAACATACATGTTATCACAGTCCAACATTCAAGAGTTGTGAAAAAAATCAATTCAAATGACTCGAATCTCCCGGTCTCTAGTCTAAACGTGGCCTATCATTCGTCGACTAGCACGAGAGGTTACTACTACCCTATGATAGACGCTACGCCATTGCCTATACCTATGTTTTTTTTTCATAGCCCCAAAAAAAAACAGCGCTCATGACTAGGAAGTTTAGTTATATCGATGTATCCAAACTTCGTTGATGAAGAGGATGAAGAATCAAATGACGATAACAGCGATTGCCAATCCGATATTAGTTACACAACAGAAGAAGAGTCTGTACTTGGCCGCGATGATGATGATAATGATCATTATAATGTCTATGATGTTGATGATGAAGCGACTGATGATGATAATAATTAATAATACTTCATGTATAAAATAATGATGCCGACAATGATTTCCTACTTTCATTTTCCATAAAAAATTTATAAAAAAATAAAATTATTAAATCGGACGATTTTTTGTTTATTCAACTAATTGTCATAAAGCTACATGCAATTTTTGTGTATTGGGCTGTAGCTACATGCATGCCATTTACATGCATGACTTGAAATAAGGTAAATTCATGAAATACAAAACGGCATGCAAAAACAAGTCACCTAAATTTGCTCAGTGTTTTTTGCAACTTTCGTCATGCATGCCTCTATTTTGCAACACCCTGGTGTGCATGCTAAATTTCCTTCTATCGAATTAAGAATTTTTTCAATGGCATGCAGTTTGAAATCACGAAAAATCGGTGTTAAAATTTTACAGAATTTTCCGGAAATTTTCCACCGTTGGGCCTACGAGGGGTGCATGCCAATTTTTCCATAGTGTTTTTATTACAAAAACTCCAATCCTTCACATCGGCATGCAATTTGAAAACACGGAACTTTCCTTAATTTTTTTCAGGTTTTCATAACCCTTTGATCATCTTGGGCCGCTGCGGAGTGCATGCCATCAATTATTAGAGCTTCAATTAGTTTGAACTTCCGTATATTACAATGGCATGCAGTAAAATATCACGGAAAAGCACGATAATTCGCTACAGAAAAAAAGAGCTTTTCCTTATGAAGAGGACGCGCGGGAGGGCTAAAACCCCGACTATCTTTGATATTTTAGGGTTAGTTATCACGCCTTAAAAAGGCATGCACGAAAAAATGGTGGAACGTCACCTGTCATGACCTCCCGGTCTACAGGCATCTTATTTGTGACATTACTTTTGTTACATCCCCACCTGAAAATATTTGGAAAACAGTGGCATATGTTTTTACTGTGCTACCACAAGCAGGCATCAAGAGAATTGAAAAAGGCATCGGAAATGTAATTGAAATTATCCTGAGTGTGGGACATGGCGACATGTGTACGATATGAATGCAAATTTTTTGTGAAAAGTTTTGAGGCATGATAAGTCGCGTTTATGATATCGCAACGACGTCCCTGTGATGTAACTGTGTTGGCTGGAAATGATGATGATGACAATTAATATATAATTGTCCATCATCACCTAAATTGTTTGCGAGACTTTCTACAAACATGGTTACTTACAATCACACACAGACTGGGATTGTTCTTGAGGGATATCCCGCATGGACGCGCCTACAGTAGATATTTCGGATTTATATTGGTCATTCAAAGTGAATTGAATTATCCACAATGTATAGCCATCGAATGTTCACTGGCATAGACTTCACTATGGAGACAATGTCAGAATGAAATGACTGGAGAATTCTGTCAACTGTTGAAGAGTACACTGGAAAAATATTATTTACACAATAATTTCAATGCTGCTCAATCTCTCTTATGTTTAACCGTACTTGCGTTTTTTGTGCAAACATTTTCTGGTATATTATATCATTTATGAAGAAAAGAGATTTTGATGAAAGATCTACAAAGTTGAGTTATTTTAAAATGAATTTTTCCATAATACACGTACATTATACGCTATTCATTTCCTAGAAAGTTGTTATGTGGTACCTAATCCTTAAAAATATTTTTTATATTTTCTGATGACTTGAAGTTTCAGTACGGTCCTGTTTGAAATTATTCACATGCGCAAATCAGATTAGATTAGGTTTGTAAAAGTTAGGTTACGCACTACTCGTGAACGTTTTCTCTGGCTGGTGTTTATTTTCTGACTGGATTAGTAACAGACTACTTGGTTTCAGAAAGGATAATATTGATAACCAAAATGTTGGAACCATTATTAGGCCAACTGAACGAAATGAGGATTATTTTGGCGAGCAGCTCCAAACAACGTGATGCGTTATTGAGAAGTACGGTAAGAGATGGCGCTTGAATATTGATGGAAGTATGGAAGCATTAACATTTTGATCGCAAGTGCAGAGGCGGATTGTGAACCCAGGCAAATGATACTGGTGAAAAATAAAAATGAAGGCATTCGGGTTTACGTGGTCTCTGCTAAGTCATACAAGACGAGACTCAATGTTATAAGGCACATTCAACTTGATAATTGTTCGATTCATTATTGTATTATAAACACATCATTGTTTTGGAATCAACGGGTCAAGTGTGGCTGCACGCTTATTTCTTTGAACTTTTTTAAAGGGTTGGTGATGTTACTTTCGATTATTACAGAAACTCAAATATGAGATACACCCATCGACTTACGAAGAAAACCTAGATCCAACCGAACACACGTTCTCTGACTTCGTAGAAAAAACGGCAGTTGGTAAACTGAAAGAAGTTTACAATCGACTGATGAATGACAGCAGGAAACCAGATATCATAATCGGTGTTGACACAATGGTAACATACAATGGGAGAATGTACGGAAAACCTAAATCCAAAGAAGATGCCATTAAAACTATAACTGAGTAAGTAGGTACCCCTACTACTTATACCGCTTCTGCCCCTTAGTTTGAGGAACAAGAATAAGATTTTGCGATCTATATGAAAATGAATTCATGAGAATCATTATTTTAGTTTAACTCAATCGGGACTTCCGAACTCTGTGTACACTGGAGTTGCTATAAGCTATAGAGATCAAATACACACGTTCACCGAAGTCACAACTGTGTACATGCACAAATTAGAAAAAGAGGAGATTTTGGCCTATGTTGAGACTGGAGAACCGATGTAAGTTCAATCATTCCACCCACGTCTTCATAAAACTGGAACCTTTATGCAATAAGTACTTATCTATGTTTTCCTTGGTAAAACAGACACACAATCCAAACATTAATTACTGTTTTTAGCTTACCGTATGCAAAAACCATTCGATTTTAGGGGCAAAGCAGGAGGATACGGAATTCAAGGAATTGCAAGCACCTTTGTCACCCGTATAGAAGGTGATTGCAACAACGTCATTGGACTTCCCCTTTGCCGTTTATCTCAGGAGTTGAAGAGGATCGTAAGAAATACATAAACGTGTGCAGTTTTCTCGTTCTGATGGAAAGGATTTGGGAATTATTGATTAATATCATTTGTACAATCATGAAATATATAAACAAATGACAAATATGTTTTGAAAATGAAGTTGTAGAGAACCTCATAAAATGTTTTATCACACAGTACAAATAGTATAGCTGCAAACCTACCGAAACTCTTTTTTTATTTAATTTTATATAATTCAGTTATTGAATCGACAATTTTAGAATTTGAAAGGACTGAAAATGACACCCTTTTCATTCAGATAATCAAAGCCATCTGAAATTCAAAAAGAGGGGAAGGGTTTATACTGCGTATGCTGGCTATATTTATGTATCATTTTATGATGAGAGCGTGATTTCTTCGGCTCCAGCTGATGAGCTTGATTAAAATTAATTTATAAAAAAAATCAACAATAAAGCAAAAATAGATAAGGACATTCCACATTATTCTTGGCGATACAACTACCAGAATTGATCTTCAATTTGGGACGGGGCACACTTGCAGACCGGTTTCGGGCTCTCGTCAGTGCAAGGCAGTGCCATCATCAACATAAGTCGATGACTTCCCATAATTAAAGATCATACTCGAGTAGAGTAGAGTAGTTGTATCGCCAAGAGCATATGTGGAATTTCTTCTGTGAAGAATCCCGCACTAACACCTGTTGGAAGTAATCCAATGCCCTTCGTGGTATTAGCCAGGGGGGTAGTTGTTTTCTAATAGGTGTTAGTCCGTCAACCTACAGTGTAGGTGAGTTTAGGCTGGCCTGAACGAATTGTTCATTTTTGAATATTTGATTCAAAGCCAGTCTTCAAGCATACCCATGAATACTTGTATTATTCGGATTTTCCTTGTACAAGGAATTGGGACCATGCGGATATGCTCTTGGTTAGTACCTAGTCTACGGGCAGATGGCGCAGCAACGGCTATTTTGCGGGTTGTTTGTATCAGCCTAGGTCTAGGAAAGATCCTCTACTCGAGTATGATTTTTAATTATGGGAAGTCATCGACTTATGTTGATGATGGCACTGCCTTGCACTGACGAGAGGCCAAATAGCCCGAAACCGGTCTGCAAGTGTGCCCCGTCCCAATAATTGAAGATCAATTCTGGTAGTTGTATCGCCAAGAGCATATGTGGAATTTCTTCTGTGAAGAATCCCGCATTATTACCTGTTGGATGTAATGCCCTTCGTGGTATTAGCCAGGGGAGTATTTGTTTTCTAATAGGTGTTAGTCCGTCAACCTACAGTGTAGGTGAGTTGAGGCTGGCCTGAACAAATTGTTCATTTTTGAATAACTGATTGATATCATCTATATCTTCCGTAATTGTCTTTAAATTTTATTTCTACTGAATACTATGAAATATTCCGCTCAATTTGGTTTATTTTATCGTGATTGTTTAAGGAGTCATCATATTTTTCTCTGCTTGATTCATTTTTTTCAAAAGAATATTTCTCATTGCAATTCGTATTCCAACGAATTATTATTTTTAGCATTTCCCTGAATATTTCAAGTTTTCCCACATAGATTCATACGCGTTATCATTTTTCCATCGTATTTTTCCAATTTTGTAGCAAAACACTGGCTGAACTTTTTGTTAGTTCAGACTGGGGAATTGAAATCGTGGAGGGCGCTCAAGTTTTGAGTTTTTTTTTTGTATCAAAATGTTCATAACTCGTAATCATATTAGAGGCCAATCTGAATGAAAACCGTTTTTAAAAGTCTCTCCTATTAAATTGACTCTTCCTTGGTTGAAAAATTCAACAAACATTTCATACCTATACCCGAAAGTGTAGAAGTTAATTTTGAGTTCACAAAAATAGGCCTCACCGTGTGTACAAGATCTTTATTTTTGGCTCCAATATCAGAAACCGATGTAATGGGATTGATTCGAAATTTGAAAAATTCATTTTCTTACGGTTATGATGGAATTTCAAATAACTTACTTAAAAAATGTACCCGAGAACTGAGCGCTCCTTTAGCATACCTAATGAATTTATCAGTTGAACAGGGAATTTTTCCCGATAGGCTAAAGTTAGCTCTTATCAATCCAATTTATAAAAAAAATGACCCTCACTCTGTCGAGAACTATAGGGGAATAAACTTGTTGTCCAATTTCAGTAAGTTATATGAAATGAACTTGAAAAATCAGCTATTATTATTTTTGACTAAAAACAGGTTGCTATCTCCTTACCAACATGTATTCACAAAAAACAAGAGCACTGAAACTGCTTTGTATGAATTCCAAGAAAATGTAATTGGTGCTTTAGATGGTAAAATCCAGATCGGTGGATTTATTGACTTTACGCGTGCCTTCGATTGTGTAAATCATGAACTTCTCCTTTTCAAGCTCGAACAATATGGTATAAGAGGTGTGCCACTAAATCCAATCAAATCATATTTGAGTTACAGATTTCAGAGTGTAATCATCGAAAATACCCAAAGCCATTCCCTAAAAATTGAGCAAGGCGTTCCCCAGGGATCAATCCTGGGTCCTTTGTTATTTTTGATCTATGCTAATGACTTGTTAAATTTCCTTCATAATCACTTAAATGTCCATGTAATATCGTATGCTGATGACACTAATTTACTCATAAAGGCTAAAGATATGAAGGAACTAATGGACACATCAGATAATCTCTCAACGGTAAATAGGGCAAAAACCTCCTTCATAAAATTCTCAATGAGAGGTACGGTGGAAAATGTTCAGATCTCTGGAGTTGGTGAAGAGTTAACCTTCTGTGAAACAATAAAAATGCTTGGGCTTATGATAGATCATAAACTGTCTTGGGATCCACATATTGATATGCTTTGTAATAAATTGAGAAAAAATTGTTATGCACTCAAGTTTCTATCACACCATTGCCATGAAAATGTTCTACTGACTCTGTATTATGCCAATATCAACTGCCATTTGCGATATGGTATTCTTGGCTGGGGTACATCCTCATCACTATCGAGAGTTTTCGTACTGCAAAAATTTGCCATTAGGATTATTGCTGGATTGGAATGGGGTCAATCATGTCGAGCTACATTAAAAAAACTAAAAATTTTAACTGTGATAGGTTTATACCCATATGAACTGTGTGTCTATGTTTTCAAAAATAAAGATAAGTTCTTCTCCAATGCAAATGAACATCAGTATGCCACTAGATCCAAAAATCTTCTTTTACCAACTGCTCATCGGACTACCCTATATCAAAAGAGTCATTTATATAAGGGGTGTTAAAATTTTAATCACCTAGATGCCTCTATCAAAAATGCATCAAATCCAAACGTTTTTAAATCTAGACTGAAAAAACTACTGATTGAAAAAATTGTCATTGCATTGAGGAGTTTTTAAGCTGACATCATTATATGTCATTAGTTTTTGTTGAAACTTCATATCAGACAAAGCTCTTTTAGTGAATATATCGAGTATGTACTTCTTGAAACCAGTACGAGCAAATTTGTTATTTTTATGTCATTGTAGCTAGTTTTTATAGTGTTTAAAACAATGCTTTTTTGTTGTTTTTTTATTTTATTTTTGTATTCCGACGTCATTTTCAGTTATTGTATATTGTGTGTACTTTTCAACTGGAAAATAAAGATTATTATTATTATTACCTACCGCATGTTTAATTTCTCATACAAATAATATACCAATATATATTATAATTAACCTTTACTTCGATACACCATACTAACAAATACGTAAACCTTGTATACGGTTATCGAATCCAGGAAACGGATCAATAATAAAGCGCAGAAAAATATTTTGACCTCTTCAATCCAATCTATATCAGTTTTGAATACCCATGTGAGTTAAACTAAGTTTCAAGGTTCTTCGTACATTGTTGCCGGGATGAAGGTATTATAGATATTCAAATATCAGTATTAAAATAAGTTGTTTTATCGTTAACTACAGCAATTTGAATCAAACAACCTTCTGTATAATTGGCTCCCACAATTGTTTAAAATGATAATTTTTGTTGCGTTTTAAAATTGAATGAACATGCACCTTTGTTGAAAGAAATCTTTAGCCGAACCCATAATTGAGTTCAGAAGACAGTTTTAATGAAATGTGATTTACACGAAAATAATAGGTGGGTTTTCTTTGAAAAATTAGGGGTGTGGGTGACCTTCTCAGAATTAAACTAAGAACGGAGTATTTTAAGTGTGTCATGTGAAAGCCCATTCGATGATGCCACTTTTTTATTATTGTATCTCTTTCAGAAACCGAGAAATCGCTCTTTAAAAAAATTCTGGGACAGCCGGTATTCCTTGATAATACAATTTTAAAAATTTTGAAAACGTATTTAATTGAAGAAATTTTCCAAATGATAGAGAAGGGGTTACTGGAGAAGGGAAGGGGTGGGCAGATAGTTCGAGTGTGAAAGTCTGTCCGCCTGTACACCTTTAGTTGAGATTTTCGAAAAATTTTAAAGATATGCTCCTTGGGAACTCCTAAAAATGGGTTCACATCAGTTTATATTCATGAACAAAGCGTCAAGTAGAATTTTCAAAAGTTTTGATGACGATATTCGTATTAATTATTTTGCTGAAGACGTCAAATTCGTCGGCGAAACGTGCGGTGGGCAATAAAATATTTTTGGTTCATTTTTTTGCTACCCAGTAGTGTAATC
Organism: Zygogramma bicolorata; assembly: GCA_032362365.1. Lineage (NCBI taxonomy): Eukaryota > Metazoa > Arthropoda > Insecta > Coleoptera > Chrysomelidae > Zygogramma > Zygogramma bicolorata. The sequence continues at coordinate 849,582 of JAVJAQ010005740.1, forward strand.
GTTCGTGGAAAAATTCTATGAATTTTGACTGCCTTGAAGCATTTTTTTAGTACATGCTCGTATACAGTTCACGTGTATAGCGGGGGGGGGGGTATCACTGAATCACTGAGAAAATTATGCGTTTCCACCATTTTATCAAAACACAAATGCATATTGGCCTTTTAACAAACTTACCTTTCACAATGACTCAAATTATGAGAAAACTATGGAATATAAACGTTAGATTTGTTAATTTGTTTTTATAAATAAACTTCAGACTTCAGAGATAACTAACATTTACCTTGTAAACGTGAGTAAAAATAAACCGTTATAATGATATTCGTTCATGTATTTATCATACTACATATTATCAATATGAGTAGAATAAAAAGTATATACTTATTGAACACAAGATAATGCAACAGGAAAATCAATAGAGAAATTTAAATTTAGGTTTATCAATTTCTCCCGAAATAGCAGAGACTATATAATCTTCTGAGATATTCTATTATTTCGATAATAATTTTGAATTTTATTACTGGTATCTGCGATCTTACAGGGTGGTGACAGACAGGGAATAAAGGTGAAATAGAATTGTGATTGATTTTTCATTTATTTATTATATTTTTTGATATATATATGTGTTATGTGACTGACTGATCATAGGGGGGGGGGAAATTTACCCCTCCTTGTATACGCGCCTGTTTTAGTATGAGTATTTCTACTCTATTATAATCTTAAGTCGCAGCTGAACACATTTTTTCTACACATTCCCAACCGACACCCTTTTTGCAAGAAATCCCGAGATTGAATCGGTTCAAATATGTTTAGTCTATTTCTAAATGGATCCATTACCTAGGTTATCATCTCTTTCAAAACTCGCTGATTTATACAAAAACGTACCTATTTGGTGACGATATTTTGAGTCTGAAGTGAGAAAACTAATGCAGGAATAGCATTTTGCACTTAGGACGAACGGCTAAGAATCATAAATTTGAAAGGCACCGAAGATCCTAACAAAAGAATTAGTTAACATCTGTTTAGCATTGGGATTCAACTCGAAATATTTTTATGAACGATGAATATATTTTTTCGATTACCAAATATCTCACCCCTGGTATTATTGCATATTTATATGAAAATGACAAATGTTTACATCAATTCTAACATTCTGAAGTTTCATCATCTTCATCAGCAGTTATCCATGTTGTGTCAAATTACAAAAAGGGGAAATATGATATATGGCGAAAGTTGTGCAAGTAGTAATACTAACAGGAATTTGATGACATATTGAAAACACATGTGCTTCATGTTGCCGTGAGACCTATATCTTTACTGAAGACAGAAGCCGCAAACTTCAAGATATGCTGAATTTACTACTTGCAAGGGTTTTCATAATTTAGTTTAGCTATTTTGAGATTTTGCGATGGAAGAATTAAATTATGTTCGTAGGTACATCTGTTTTATCGTATGTACCGAATAAGCCTATCACATTATGTCGGTGACCTATTTTTGATATTTATGTATTCCAGAGAATTATTAGAGTATACTTTGTAATGCACGACAAAGTATAATGGCTGCATTGAAATTAATTCCTAAGCTATTTGAAGATACATCATGAAGCGCAATTACCACATGATATATCCAAAGAAATGATTATCAACAAGTCCGGAATACTACATATAAGCAGATTCGTAGTTAAATTGGAAGGTGATTATCATAATAATGAACAAGGAAGAAAATTGTGAACGTTTTTATATAGACTATAATCTATAATCACGCACGAGACTTATTTTTTATTTCACGTAAGCCGCATCAAAAATCATCGATAGATTTACAGAGCTGGTGACTTCAACATCAAGTTACTTTGTGCCTTTTACATGAGAGAGTATTATTATCTTGAGAGTAGTGTTGGAAAAATGATCTCAACTTTTGAGAGTAGGGCAGACAGTCCATCTTGCCATTCAATAGCTCATATAAAAAGAAAACCTCAAATAAAACGGATGTCTGATTTCTTTGTTTCACTAATGCCTCAAAGTTTGATTTTTATAGTGAATAAGAATTATTATAATTTCTTGGTGGATAACATCCGCTGATTATGAAACTGCGTGGAATTTCGAAAACGTCTTATCAATTGACGGTGCATATTGATTGTATATGGTATCCCATATTATGGATCCGTACTCTAGTATTGACCTCACTGCACTGAAAGGTAAACGCGTAAGCATATTGTGGAAATTCTCACAATTCTCTATAATAAAACTGTATACGCGGTAAGCAGAGTTTGTGATTTGAATAATGTGGTAGTTGAAAGTAGGTTGATATTCAAAATAGACTCCCAAAATCGCATATATTATCAGTTCTCTCCAATATTTATACTGCTATCAATGTGGTAGGGAAATTGAAGTGGGATATACTCAAATGGAGGCAGTTTTTGGGATACCAATCTTGTAAGGAGTCAAAGTGCTACAAGTTGTACAGATCGTTAAGGAACAATAAAAACAATAGAGGACCAAAATTGGATCCTTGCGAAACTCCACTAGTGGCTATAAATACATATTTGAGGCAAATCCTGGATGATGCATGTATTGATCACGTCCGCTAAGGTACGATTTCAGAAGTGACGTTTCATTGGAACCCACACGAGAAAGTTTACGACAGCAACTTATCTCGTCAACTCTTCTTTCTATGGGGATTCATTCGTTGTGAAATATCTACTGAGCATTTTCAGACGAACAAATCTAAACTTGAAAAGAGAGACTGGTTGACGAACATGCTGCCATATAGAGTGCTTATATGTAGAGTTGAGCAACATTAAAAAAATAAGATATTGTTTCTTTATGTACTCAGTAGTATGGAAATATCAATTTGATGATATTTGTTGAATTCGAATTCATGAGTATTTTGTATTTTGTAAACTCCTCTTAGAGATGCCTGATTTTTTTATGTAGTGTTTTCCTCATCTACATTCGTTGTTCAAAACCCAAATACGTTTTTGAAAAAAGTATTTTTTACATCATATTTGCTTCTCATTTGAACATTCACATCTGTTATTGTAGTTCTCGCACGTAAGTCTAGACAGTCACACAAGAATGAACTTTCTATTGGTTTCATTAGAAGAAACTAACAAACAATAACTAATTGTTCGAATCAAACAACGACTTGAGATGTATTTCGTTCTGATTCCTGTGAATCATCGTATCATTCTCGTTTTCTATCTGATTGATTTGATATCAAGTTCTAATTAAGCATAATTGAATCACTTCCCATTACTTTCGCATTCTTTGTTTCAAAGACAAATGAGGACGCATCCGTGAGAATTTTGTTATTTTTATGAAAGCCGTAATAGTGAGAAATATTTTTTTAATGAATGCGCATTTTTCCATAATCCGTGAGTCTTATGAGAATTAATTGTATCTTCAAGATTTTGATATAAAAATAATAAGCACTTATAATTCAAATGATCTTATAGATACCAATATACTTTTTCGTAGGATTTTCTCTCAAAAAGTTCTCAAAAACAATACAATAACTTCTTTAGACATGAATATAATGAATTTTTCATTATGCTCTCCCATTTTGAGGGCAGAATATATTACTTGTGAACAATAAACTTTTTCGACCCATATAAAAAACAATTCTTTCAGGCCAGTCTCAATTTACCTACAATGGTTATAAAACAATTACTTCCCTGGTTAATACTCAGAACTGCATTGAATTATATGTGACAGGTGTCAGTACTAGATCCTCCATGGAAAAAAATCAAAATACCTAATAATAAAACCAATTTTGAACATAATGCAGACATCCACAATCATTACACAAGGAGTAGTCAATGTATAAGACCAAATAAATTCAGATTAGAGAAATTAAAGAAAAACTCCCTGAATATCGACTTACACAACACGTTGCACATACAGACCAAAACTCTCAATTACCATCTCTTCAAAATACACAAAAAACCACTTGAAATCAGGTGCATTCTATTCTACTGATGAATATATAGCTGCCTTACACAATTGATTTTGGCATTATCTGAAAACACATTCTCTTTTCATTCGTTTTTACCTTTTTTCGTTTTTTTCTTACTAGCTGACGTGTCTCATTCGTGAAAATGAACATTTTTATGTACTGCATTACATCTAAAAGATTAATAAATTATCTATCCATCTACCTATCTATCTATGTTGTATCGCCAAAAGCATATGCAGGAATTCTCTCTGTGAAGAATCCTGTACTGATACCTGTTGGATATAATTCAACGCTCTCCGTGGTATTAGCCGGGGGAGTAGTTGTTACCTGACAGGTGTTGGTTCATTAACCTAGCATGTAGGTGAGTTGAGATTGGCCTGAACAAAGTGTTCCTTCAGATGATTTGATTTATAATCAGTCTTCAAGTGTGCTCACTGACTTATATTTGTGAATTTATAATTTCTAATGATTCCAGGTCGATACTCTTGAATTCAAGGCTTGCTATTCGTAGGAATGGACTTGGGAATAATTTTTTTGGAAAAAACAAGTTCAACGAGGGGGAATTTTTCAACTAAATTTATGAGCAGAAATCAGGATTTTTTATAGTTATCCCTATGCCATCCAGGAGGTGAAATCTTATTCCTTTCTCCTGCAAAATGTGAGAATTGTTCCACAATTTTCTCAACAAGCGATATCTCCGTTGACCGAGAAATAATGAAAAGTCAAGCTATGATTGCGCGTTTATATTATGAGCATTCGTTGCTATGGAGCTGAATGAAAAAAATATTATTTTTTCACCAGATAAACAATGATGTTATGATTCTATTTCTGCGAAAACAATTGGAGGATTGAAAAACATAGGGCTTTGGGGGTGTCTATCCAAGGATACAACCAAGAATGGAGTATTTTGAGTGTGTTGTGTGAAAGTTCATTCAGTGTTCGACATCATGCCACTTTTTCATTATACCATCTCTTTTAATAACGGACATATCGCTTGTTAAGAAAATTCTGGGACACCCGGTATATACCCCTCTGTGCAAAGAGGTGAATTGCATAGGAATTCCGTTTGTTCTCTTTTGCCTGTATTGAATGGTCTCCCAGTTGGGAGAGGAGATGAAGCGATTTTTATCCGAAACTATTTCCTGTCTTTCATTATTGCGTGTGCTGCAAATCATTTGCAATTTGCTTGAATATCTTTATCGAAAGATACCCTCATACTTATTTATCCTCATCTTGAACGTTATTGATCCAGAGATTAGGAAATCCCAGCGAAGCAAAATTTCCAGACGCCATCACTAGGTCGGTCTCACAATAACCTGTTTGGGTCAAGACAACAAAAGTTCCGATTATGACAAAAAATAATATACTCCCAGCACGTTTCATCTGAATAAATTAAGATTACACTATCAATGAATTAGACTTGGATCCTAAGTAAACACTCTTTGTTTATATTTTCATTAACAAATCATGTCTTTTACCAATCGGGTTTTGAAGTAAGCAATATGGGAGAGAATGAAGGGTTCCTGAAATATACATTTTGATCAGGTGAACTCAAAAATGAGAATATCACGTATATTTTATTGTCTATAATTGCGTTAACTATTTTGGTATATCACCATTACTACAATGGCATTTAAAATTGACAATTCAGATCTGAACATTTTTGACCTTTAGAATTTCATTGCTGAACTTTGAAGCTAATTTTGCAATTTCGTTAACGTAACCTTGTATTTGGTGATAGGTTTTTCACTCTTGTCTATTTTTCTATTCTCTAACTAAAAATAATCTCCGGAAAATCATTACTTTGTTTGCACAATAACAAATGGCGAAACATTCATTTTCCATAAATTTTATGTGAAAAATCACCAAACTAATCGACTAGTCTGATAATCGAAAATTAAGATGATGCGAAAACTGATAGTATCAATATTCCGTTGATACTATGTCTCTTCGATATTACAATAATGAAAATTAGTTCATTCGGAATCCAGTTATGAACAATATCTTCAACGAATTCAAAATGATGAATTTCTAAAGGGAATGCTTGGAAACACATCAGAAATATGGCTATAATTATGTGAAAAAACAAAGACTATATTTAATCTGAAAATGATCTAGTTCTCATTTTAGGTTCCTGTACGAAATTTCATAATTAAATCAAACAGAAAGCAGAGACCACCACATAGTTGAGTTGCCTGGTATAAGAAGGAATCCAGATTAACATATGCACAAACATATTCTTAAAATATGCAAAATATGGTATGGTGAAACAAGTATTAATTATGTCTGGCACCGTAGCTGGAGACTTCCTTTTTAATTTCCTGTGGATGGCCATATTTGTACTATGCGTCTCCAAATGAGGTAATAAACTAGCATTTGGTTCAAAAATCTAGTCCTCAGAGTAAATTAAGGTGAATATCATAATTCGAGTTGCTCGAATAAGTATGGAAATTTAAAAACGATCCACCAGATCGTGAAAAATATCAGTGTTTAAAAATTAATCTATCGGAATGGAATCGATAAAAATATTATAAAAACCACCACATGTATTTCGCTATACATCAGCTTCCTCAAGAAAGAATAAAATACAGCATATGTAGTACATTTTGGGTCTTAGCGTGAGTGTAATAATTACCATAATATATTTTCTCTAGAAAGGATGTACTCAACTATTCGAAATAACTATCTACCAAATTTCTTCAGGAGAAGAACATTGATACTCAGTATCAATTTTCTTCTCCTGAAGATGTAGCCTTGTTAGCGAAACATGCGTCGAGTGCAAATATTATTAGTCTGGTGTTAGGGTAATTGATCTCAACAAGAAGTTTATAGCAGGCTAACTTCTTCTGTTGAGGGATTCACATCATTTGATATAAGAAGGATGTGACAATGAAATCAGAAAACCTAGACAAATTCGAAGAAAAGTAGTAATACTGATACACATATCGAATAAATGGAATGGAAAAGGATTGTAAAAAGTACAATATCGTTAGAAAAACTGAATATTTTTTTTAGGAATACCAAATAAACTTGGAATTCTGTGACACGAGGGAAATTTTTCAAAATAATAGTTTCCACTTAAGGTTTCGATTTTTTTATCTGGTGAAGCTTCGGTATAGTTTGTGGAGGTGATCATCTGCATAAGTCGGATAGTTTTTTTTTTCATATTGATTCGAAAAAGACAAAAATTGTCCTCGAATCAATGTATATTATCCGTGGTGACAATAGTTTCCTGGATTTTTAACCAACCACAATCTGAAAAAATGAGAATTAGTAATAATATAACTTCTTTATTTAGCACATAAAGCTAATTGTTAAAGTAACATATTGAAATATATATACAATACAATTCAATTACAGTCACAAATTTAACAAATATATCACACTAAAAATGTAAACATAACATATACGATAAAAAAAAAATAGTAGAAACATCGTAATTCAAACACAGTAAGACATGAACTGAGTAGGTAGGCAAGAGTAATAGTAACAATCATGTATGACATTCGCGTAAAAGTGATATTTTCAATTGTTTTTTGAACGTCGTAATAGTGCCGCAGGTTTTCAAAACATCTTGGAATCTATTGGAATCTATTCTTGTCAACAGAGCTTTATCTTTATATTGGTGCGTTCCGTTCGATGTTCATGTAACATTATTAGTATAACAAACCAATACATATCTTTTTCTTTCGAATGAATCGAATTCACAATTGTATCCAATTCTTCAATGAGAAACCAAGGAAATCTTCTATCATTAGTTTTCACGAATGACCAATCTGATGCTTTCATCGATGAAAAATATTATATGTTTCTTCGGTGTTTTCTACTTTTTGTTGTACTTGATAAATTCCCTTCAAGATGGGACCCTTTAACTGCTCATGAGATGGGATAAATTAAGCTATCCAGTGTTGGGCCATTGTGATATATATAAATAATTTGTACTTATCGCTCTCCCAATTCAAATGATCTCTATTTCATTCAAGCTCTCGAGAGTCTTCTGAATAAGTCCAATAAATGTAAAGGAAAAACAATAGTTTGTGGCGATTTCAACTATGACTTCTCAGATAATAACAAGAAATCCCGGGATTTGATTACCCTGTTATCGTGTTATGGCTTGGGAAGACAATTCTTTGATTATTCTCGTATACAGGGGTCATCTAAAACCTTAATTGATAACATATTTACAGATATACCCATTGATAAATTGAATACCTATGACATAAACACAACGCTTTCCGATCATAAAGCACAACTATTGAACTACTCATCGCATACAGGAGAAAAAGGTGAATTGAAAAAAGAACCAAAAATTGAGAAAAGATCATTTTCCACAGAAAATATTGAACATTTCAAATACCTACTTTCATTGGAATCATGGCATGAAATCTATAATCTAGATGATTCTGAAACAGCTTTTGATATTTTTTTTGAATTATTTTACTCTTCGTTCAATACATCTTTTCCCTTGAAGAAGACAAGAAATAAAAAAACAAAAAATAATCAGTGGATCACATCTAATTTGATAGAAGGAGTTTTTTTGAGGAGTGTCTACGAACTAACAAGAAACTTTCCGAATGAACAAGACATGAAGAATAAATATAAACGTATGAAAAAAGAACACGAGAAAAAAATAATTGAAGCTAAAAGGGAGTATAATTCTAGAAAAATCATAGATGCTAAAAATAAATCTGGTGCCACTTGGCATGTCATTAAATCGACAATCAATATAGGCAACAAAAAAGAAATTCCACAAAATATGAAAGCAAATGCCGCTGAAACTGCAAATGAGTTCAACAGCTTTTTTGTCGATAGTGTAAATAATCTAACGAACTCGTTGCACGTAGAAAAAAACTACAATATGATTATAAAAAATAATAATTCTCAATCATTTTATCTAAACCCGGTTGACTTTGTTGAAATTCACGAAATTATTTCTTCTGTCTGTTCTAAGAACTCCAGTGGCATAGATGGAGTCCCGTGTAGGTTACTTAAAGCAGTATCCGATGAACTAGTTGTGGTTCTAACTCACCTTATCAACATTTCTTTCAAAATGGGTATTTTTCCGCGGCAATTAAAACACGCCTTAGTGATTCCTGTTCATAAAAAAAATTGTAGATTAGATATGGCAAACTATAGGCCAATTGCCCTGCTATCAGTTTTTTCGAAAATATTTGAAAAGGCATTCCAGGTACGACTTTTGGATTATTTAAAAAAATTTGAAATACTGATAAGTAGGCAGTATGGATTTACGAAAAAACGATGTACTCAAGATGCATTGCTTTCATTTTACGAAAAACTACTCGATAGTTTCGATAAAAAAATGAAAACTTCTGCTTTATTTTTTGACCTTCAAAAGGCATTCGATGTTGTAAACCATTCACTGCTCTTACAAAAAATGGAGACTTATGGAATAAGAGGACCTGCACTAAATTGGGTGCAGTCATATCTATCAAATAGGAGTCAACAGGTTAACATAAAACATGATGGAATTTCTTCGATATCTAAACCACTACCAGTGACAAGTGGCGTGCCCCAAGGCAGTACAATTGGCCCAACTCTATTTATCATAATGATCAACGATCTCATTCATAACATACATGATGGCCTCCTGAGACTGTATGCAGATGACACATCTGTTGTCATTAACAGCAATAATCATGAATTTAAGATGCAGAAAAACTCAAAGTCGTCTCCACAATTTAATATCCGAAAGATGTCAGTACGATGATTCAGTACATGTTTCGAACCTACATAGGTTCATCATCAGCTGAATTTACATTAAATTATGGAGAAGAAAAAATAGCAAAATCACATGGTGCTATTTTTTCTTCTCCATAATTTAATGTAAATTCAGCTGATGATGAACCTATGTAGGTTCGAAACATGTACTGAATCATCGTACTGACATCTTTCGGATATTAAATTGTGGAGACGACTTTGAGTTTTTCTGCATCTTAAATCTACTACACTCCACTTTGAGATACAATGGACTTCTATCACAGGTTAATAATCATGAAGAACTCGCACAAAAATCATCGAGGTGTATAAATGAAATGGACATATGGTGTAAAACCAATGGACTTATCCTCAATAAATCAAAAACTAATTTTATTTTATTTGAACCCCCATCGTACAAATCCAATGTAAGCCTGTTAGTTAGGTCGGGTGATGAAAATAATTCGTTTCTCAAACAATGTGATTCTTGTGAATTGTTAGGTGCTTCCGGGCTTCTGAGCCGTGGACAACAGGTTTTAAGGCCTGACGTTTCGTCTGCATCTGCGGCAGACATTTTCAAAGGCGATGCGGCAATGGTCGAAGTATCCTTCTCTGCTGCGAGGCTTTGATCTGATGATCAGCAGAGAAGGATACTTCGACCAGAGCCGCATCGCCTTTGAAAATGTCTGCCGCAGATGCAGACGAAACGTCAGGCCTTAAAACCTGTTGTCCACGGCTCAGAAGCCCGGAAGCACCTAACAATTCATTAGTTGCCGGCCGTGAAAGTCTTCAATCTTTGATGAATGTGATTCTTGGTTTAAATGTAGATAATAATCTTACTTGGGAAACACACGCTAACAAATTAATCAAATTATTGTCTTCAAGAAATTATGCAATTTTTCAGCTCAGGAAAGTATCTAATCGGGATGCTGTATTATCCTATTACTATAGCTGTGTACACTCTTCATTAATGTACGGCGTATTGTGCTGGGGAAGTAGCGCAGCGTCTCAACAAGTTTTTATTAATCAAAAACGTATAGTAAGAAGTATATTTGGCCTGCGACCAACAGACTCTTGTCGACCGTATTTCAAAACATACCATATTCCAACTCTATACGATATATATATATCTTGTCTGCAGCTTGCTTTGTTCACGATAACATTGAGAGATTCGAGACTTGGGGTGATATAAATAATTATAATACAAGAAACGCTAAAAAGCTTTATATACCTTCCGCTTCACTTGCGATGATCAGAAAAGGCCCAATTTTAACTTCTCTCAAAATATATAACCACTTACCTGTCCAACTCAAAGAATTGGGAAAACAAGTATTTCGGAAACAATTTAAGAAGTTTTTTCGGGGAAAGAGCTATTACTCCCTTGCTGAATACTTTGCTGACTTATTTTAATCACTTTGCTGACTTATTTTAATTGACTTGCCCTCTTTTTTTATCTACAATTTTAAAACTTTTTTAACTAAGTACTAAGTTTTATGATCATGTCATATCGGTGTTTTCTTCTTATTGTCCTTGAGCAAGCCATGTAATATTAGTATTTTATGAAATTTGACCATGGTCATGTACTCTGACAATTTCGATACTTGTTATCACAAGTCTGATGAAATAAATATATTTGTATTTGTATTTCAGAGTAGGTTGGTAGGTATCTAATGGTAAAAAATTTTCAATGCGCAAACATACCGGCAAAAAAATGAGGAGTAAGTAGTTACCTATTGACAGTCGAATTGAAAAATAACGTCTTGGTATCGAAAAGAGTAACTTTTGAGTAAAAATGTAGAGACATATTTGAAATTCAAATCTCAAAGTTTATTAATTGAAGATACAAAAAATAATGCTTTTCACGTCATTCATCATTCTGGCATTTCCACTGATTGATTATTCTAGCCTGTGAACTCACTCAGGCAATTAACTGACTTGTATGTGAAAAGTTAAACTTTCGCAACTTTTTCCATCTATTCCGCAGAACTGGAACGTTATGATTATGTGGGGAATGAAAAGGCAGAACCTTCCTCAAAGAAATCGACTTGGGTCAAAAAACCTCGCACCATTATACAACCGGCACAAATTTTATGAGAAAACAGAATGCAATAACCAGAAGGAAAGTGTGAGAAAAAGGCCAGCACAAGCAAAACAATAACAATAGAAATAATGGGAGTAATACGACCTGCCGAAGACATCCAGATTGCCGAGCGATCTTCGTATGTCGTTGGTGCTGGCGTTGGTCGCAACCACAGCACGCTGGGCACGCTGAGTTTTCAGTCGCGCGCGAACGTTGAGCGTTGGTGGTATGTACCGGATCACGTGTAACTCTACTCTCGTAGTTGCAGCCGCTGCGTTTCGATTTTTGTTTTGATTTATCGCGGTCCAGTCGTTTGCGAGTGCGTTTGTTTTTCTTTTTTTTTGGGATTACCAGCTTATTTCTTGAGTGTCGAGGTGAGTTTTATTGTTGAAAACGTGCTCTCATCGAATGTTCTTGGAAATGAGAGCTGCATTTGAAAACGATGTTTTGATTTCATTGTTTTTTAATACTTTAGGATGATCGTCATCAATTAACTGATTTTTCAACACTCCTTTGAAACCGCGTAGTCCATCGCTATTTATACTTGTTCATTATTGTGTTTTTGTTGTTTAGTCAATAACTAAGTAGATAACAGTGTACTTTATGCCCGCTCGGGCATAAAGTACACTTTACTTTAGGGCATTGAGTTCATTTAATTTCCTGCATTCATTTCAAAATCAGTTGCAGATATCAAAAGACTTTTACGTCATACTTGCCCATCATTGTGTTTTTGTTTTTTTTTATTTAGAGCCCACTTGGGCATTAAATATATTTCATGACCTGCATGAGCCATGAAGACACAATATACTTCCGCATGTTGAAGTATCAATCTTCAAAGTGTCTATCTCCCTAACGTCCACAATATCCAGTTGAAATTTAATAGAACCCAGTTTTTTTTCTAATATTCAGATTGTTGATGCAATAACGAGCAAATATGACAAAAAAAATGTAAACGTGTATAAATAGATGTATATGAATGACCTCGGGAGATTTACAAACCCCTCGTATTTGTAATATCGTCACTCTTAGAGCATAAACATCTACTTATACCCTTGGTACATAAATAACTACTGTGTCCTTTCAAATGTTTCCGCTTGAATGGGTATATTGAAAATATATGAATTCAAATAATATTTGACCTCATCTTATAAGATCTTTTTGGATTTTGGTACAGATGAATGCACTTTCACCCCGTTTTCAGATGATTGAAGTTTTCCTCTGTAACGTAACTATTACCTACCTTCATGGACCACCAGCATCTCAGAGCGAAGATTTGTGCTCTCATATTTCACTACATAAAAGTATCATCGTCGGTATCGTCGAAGGAAAGAGTTGAGAGTTTGATATTCATTACATTTTCTTTCCTGATGAGATTCAATCATCCCTTAAATTGGCAAATAACACAAAAAATCATTGGTTGTATAAATTAAAAATTATCAATTAATGAATAATACATATTTATCTGATGAGTTGAATAAAACGATAAAGAAGTAATTTTTTCTGCAGATTATCAAAATTTATTTCAATCGAATACGGTAAAATTTTTCCGTCGATATTGAAGTTGATTAGAAAAGATTATGAGAATTAGGAAATATAACATTTTTTTCGTTTGATTCTTCAATCAACCAATCAGTTTATTTTGGACCAGAATAAAATGTTTCCTCTATAAAGAATTTTGTTTTCCCCATCACTTTCATTTTTCATTTAAACCCCGCCTCGCTCTACTATAATAATATAGTATATCATGTAAGAAAAAAGAACAGTTGAGTCCTGGTTATTAGGGGTGAAAGAAAGGTTAGAAGGGGCAATCTCCCAAACCTTCAAGATCTAATAATAATAGTAGATAATACCACGATAATAGTCATTATTGCGAGTAGTATACTCTACTTTATTTACGACTAATTTATTTATCATAAATAAATGATTTTTCAGTTTCATTCATCTCAATACAAATACACAAACACTACCTTCGCGTTTGACACTTGGTTATAACCTTTCCACAGTAATAATTGATTCGTGATAGGACTATAAGAGGGAATAAAGACTATTACTATTAATCCCCCGCCATTATTCCCTGAGGGAATAATATATGACATTAAACAGCAGAAACCATAAGTATAATACTCATGTATTAGTTGCAAATAAAATATATTATATTACACTTTTTTCGAGCCAAAGACAAATTATTTGAAAAGATAATTTTTTGATCCCATTTCCGATAACTTTGTGATTTTTTTTTCCACATGCCTCATATTTTCATTTATTTTTCTAATAACAAATTAAAAAAATAATGTTCCCCTATCCTAGCATAACCTAACTTGGATCCATAATTACATTTGAACTTTGGGTGTTTCAAATTTTCAGTATTCAAAACTCGATTACACATCAAAAAACAAAATCAACGATCAGTTGCATTCACTCGGTTTATCCATTGTTGTATGTAATCCGGTGGGTTTTGGGGATTGTCGCTTCAAATTATAATTTATAATGGAGTCAAAGCACCTGGGCATTCTTTAATTCTGTCATCACTTGTATGATTCATGCGATTTTTAGTTCTGGCTCATTTGCAATTCTAGAGTAGTTAGCTGCTATTGTACGCTCGTTTCCCAACAAATTGAATTATTGAGTCACCTATCGATGCCGGTACTCGGAGTCTCAGTGAAGAAAATAATAGCCAATTTTACTGCCTATGGGTATGAATCGGGAAAAGATATTCCATTTGGAATATTTTATGGCCGCAGTTAAATTCTAAAATAACATTGGATTACAACACTACCTACACTGGGTATAACTCATTTTATAGGCTTGATAGTGCTAGGTTGTACATCGCAATCCTAATGAAGACAAAAAAATTATGGTTCGCAATTTTATTGGTAGAAGGGTCATTACGAATTTGTCTGGGTGGTCAATGTAATAACGAAAGACATTTGAAAAATATTCGTGAACATAAATGAATAACTAGTAAGGAAAAGCTTTACTTTCGAACACAGCCTCATTTCTAAAGGGCAAAACCTAAGGGACAAAATAGTACGATTTACACAAAATCTTGCATAAATTGAAACATGTTTCGAACAAGTTCATTCCTAATTTCAACCATATACTTTATCAACTATATTACATAATTCATCATCAATTATGCTTATCAAATCTTGTCAGTTTGGCATCTCTTATTGATTTCTTTTCGACTGGTTATGGGGGGTTATTACCCCTTTTACCCCTCCTTGTATATGCGCCTGATTTACCATTAACATAAAGTTGGCCACTTCGGTAATGTGTCACAAGAATTTGACATCATGAACATTTGAATTCAAATTGATCACAAACGAGATCACAAATTGAAGTCTTGTAACAGAATATTCACTAATGGCTGAAAAATGGATAAGAATGCAACGAGATCAATTGTACTCCTCCCTATATCAGAGAATCGAGAAATAATGCTAGCATAGAAGCATAGAACTGCTACCGAGACTGCTACCTACCTGTTTTTAGTGTCGAATTATTTTTTCAACAAATCTCAAAATTAGCCGTTGGAGGAAAATTTAGGTGTTCAACTGGTATAATGAACGTGTTGTCGGGACTTGTAACTTGTCGAGTAACTTGTCCAACTTGTCCGGGAACATGCAGTTTTTTAAACTAGTTAAACAAATTACTATTTTCAATCAAAAACCCAAATTATCTACTGAACTTTTTTTTTAAATGCAGAGGAAAGGAAAGCCCTGTAATGTTCAAAGAACACCGCGTGAATCAAGGGACAGAAAATACGAATAACATTTACTTTGAATTTCTGGGTTTGTAAGCCTCAGGAAAACCCTCTTTTGGCAGGAATTCCAAAGCTCTGCTGTTCTATTGAAAAAAGGTTCCTGTGGAAGGGGTGTTCGGGTTTTTTCCTAATTCCCAAAAGGGGGGGGGGTTTTCTGTCCTCTTCGAGTCCTCCGTGTGATATTGCCAAAGGGGGAACGGTTGAAACAATTCGGAAGAGCCGACTGACAAAAAACCCCGGCCATTATACGATGTTCTCGACGATGTTCTAATGAAGTGTGCGAGTCTATGAGCGAAGAATCACCAGCAAGACGAATTGCCTTTCTCTGAATTGAATCGAGAAGCCTCAATGAATGTTTTGGTGCCGAACTCCATGACAAGTCGTATCTGAGCCTTGTAGATCATTAGGAGCTGACGAGAAGTGAAGTATTTCTCCGCACGAAATAGAAATCCAAGTTTCTGGGAAGCACTTTTAGCGATCGATCTCACATGGTTTTCCCATGAGAGATTATCACTGATCGTAATTCCTAGCATCGAGATACTTGATTTTGTAGGAATAGTTACTCCTGACATCTGAATAATAGATGATGATAGATCAGCTTTTCTTGAGAAGAGACATGCCTGGGTTTTCGTAGCATTAAATTCCACCAAGTTCATGTTACCCCATTCTATTTTTTTGCCAAGTCATCGTTAATTTTATTGACGTGAATGTTTCTTTGAATTTTTGTTTCTCGAGCTGGTATGGGGACTCTGGAAGAGAAACTGGTATAAAGAGTTATCTTCTGCTATGGTTCAACTCCAATTTTCATAAACAAACTCTTTTATATAAATTCAGCTCATAAATATTACAAAGAATAAAAGTCGTCACCTCATTATTATCACAAATGACACTCAAAATCAGTTTTATCAACAAGAGGTAGTTGACGCAGTTCGTCTACAATGACACTTTAACAATTCCAACTTTCCTGAAATGGGACCTTGTTTCGAACATTCGAGCTAATTATATTCAGTGTTACCCTCGCTACTATCAGTACGACTGTACCCATATGAATACACTTTCACATTACTCATCATTTCGATAATATGCATATAGGTAAATAAGCACACCTAATGTGTTTTCACCTAACATTGTAATGAGTGCACCCAAACGAGAACAAAACAAACTGTGACGAAATCGAGGTCGAAATTAGGAATATGATGACGATGATCAATAGCATACGAGACGATCATCATATTCATATAACATTTCACACTTTTTTCAAACCCAGGAGAAAACCTGGAAGAACCAGAACAATGATTCTGCTTTCTGAAAATTCTTCTAACGATTCATACCATCAAAAGTTCGTTCAATTATAGATTTGTAAGTAAAAGCAAAAAGTAGATAATCCGAAAATATACTCATTTGCCGACCTCTTGACCCTTTCCGAACTTTCTTCACTTATTTGATATGTCATTCTGCTCATCGGAATGAAGACGTGTTTCGATCCTCGTTTACGTTTACACACCAAAGTATTTATACCAATCAAGATAACCATGACACGATATTTCACACTATCGCATTACCTAACGGACAGGGAAGAAATAGGTACTCAGATTCTACCTTAGAACCTCTCAATAACTTCGACTTCACACAAGGCCAACAAAACCACAAAACAAAAACAACCCCCCCAACCCGCCCAGGTAACAGAAATGAAACGTTATCTGTGTATCAGCCATTTTATCAACTACACCATCTACCTATTTGTTCTGAAGTCGACCTCTCTTGCGGTCCAATTTGATTGTCGAAAATGCTGCTAATATTCTAATCAATCCTACTAGCGGTTTTTGACGCAATCCTCGTGAAAAATCAGTGAGATCAGCACTCCAAACGCATTCATTAAGAAGGAGCTGAATGCAAACATTTTTTTACCTCGACGTAGACGAATGTATTCAAAAAAATGTCAATAATGACATATGTTGGGAGCTTGATGTGGTTGGTCTATTTCTAACGAGATTTGTAATGTTTACTTGGTACACAAAATAAATTATTAACCTTACAAATATTTTTTCTTGTTTAAAATATGATTTTGAATGATTGTGATTAGGACATTGGCAAAAGTTAACATTTCTTTCTCGATAATTTCTTTCTTTCGAGTTTAATGATGCAATTCCTCCTCGGTATGCAATAAACTACTCTTGATACCAGTACCTTCATTCCAGTTTCTCAGTTTCTTCATGAATACTCACCAAGAGCGCAGGTTTTTGAGCTTTTCATTATCTATACATGGCTAATTGGAATTGTACTCACTGTATATTATTCAGCGGTAGGTATAATGATGAGGAAAAACTGACCAGTCTTGAAACTGTATTTTTCCTCGTGTTCCACGAAGTACGTATCTCTCGTTACTTTCTTTATATGTGCATTTGGTTAGAAGAAACATCAGTAAAAGCGACGTTATTGATTTCGTTGTTAGTATATACGGCAGGCAACAACCGTTCATAAAATTGCCTCACTTCATAGACGTTGCAAATAGATAGGTGTGATAATTTTCTTGGGGAATCTGCTATCAATCTAGTCTTATTGCAAAAAACCAAATTGACAGAAATATTACCTGACACTGCTGCAGATGGTGTAAACCTCCAAGGGGCAACGCCATCTGCTGGGTGACGACAAAAGTCTCAAACTCCCACTGCACTCAGCAGTAATATTACCGACGATATAACCTTTTAAATCCTAATAAGTTCTGAAACAAGTCCTATCACAATAATCAGTCAAATCGTATGAAACATTCAGGATTTGAAGTCAATTTTGGCAATTATGGAACTTTCACAAAAATATATTACAGTTTCCTGTATGATTTCCACTTACAATGGGTTTACAAAACCGCGACACGTGTTTCCATCAAACTTCTCAACAAATAATATTCAATGATCACAAGACGCCATTCAATTCATTATGCTTTCAACTTGGATTCAAAATCAGGGGAGTGATGATAAGAGTGTAGATTGAAAGGTTTTGACAAACAAATGCATATCTACGACTTCAAGTTATGTTGCCGGTTATTGCAGATTTCATTTTCCGAGTCCTGCAAAATTCATTTGGCTTCTCGTTTTGCACTCCAATATGGGCTTTACCACAAAAGTTTAATTTGTGTGCTTTCTGATTGTAAAACTAGGAAATGAACCTGAATCGCATCTCTATTGTTGATTCACAATGGGATGATCTGAGGTTTACATCATTCGTGCAAAATGAACCGTGACTCAATGAAGAATGAACAAGTAATTGATCATCCTCATCATGTAGTACCTACCTAACCACATCTATACGACCACAGTGTTTATTTGCAAACTTATGAAACACCATGCTTTATTTGTTGCAACTATTTTAGTTCGTGTTGAGATTAGAGATGTGCTTATGCAATGAATGAGGATGATTCTCTTGAGTCAGACAAAAAGGATGTTTAGATATAATATAATTTGAAGAAGAATAACAAATTTGTAGTTGAAAAAAGTGCTCATGCTTGCAGCGAGGCTTGCAGTTTCAACATCAATTGAATGAATGGTGAAAGTTATATTTTTTGTTGAACACTTGCTCCCTAAAAATTGCATACACTTTCAAGATCAATCAAGATCAAGAACAAATCGAAATAACTTTTGAACTTGGAATTGAAATCAATAATCTAGATATCTGACGAAAATAATATCCTTGATGTGAAAGTTTCGAAGAATGTTGTTGATTTTTGAATTGTTTCAAACTTGATTTCGAGGCTTGAAATTTGAAAATATCGAAGCGGGTACCATACTATACTTGACCTGAACCCATTTTTGACTCGATGTTGATTAACATACTAAAACTTTTTCACAATTTTGGTGTAACAGTTGCTGTCATTAAGATTTATTCTATGTTCTATATCTTTCTGTCGAAAAGATGAATCGACATACAAATGTAGAACGAAGAAATCTGTTTTTTCGTTTTCTTCTCCTTTGTAAGATATGACATAAGTTTCGACTCGAGCCCATGAAGCTTCATGTTATTATCATCATTATCCCATCTAGTTCATCAGTATCGTAGGAATTATGGAGTAATTTGTTGACATGAGTTCTGAAATTATATAACTGTTATTAGTTCTTATGGAGGATGAACTGTTATACGAAACGATCAGAACAAATATGTATTCTAGGTAGAAGCATGGCGTGCATGCAAGAATTTCCCGGAAAACTCAATAAAATCGACTGTAAATGGCGGACGTTCCATTTACCATTCTCGACAGTCGTCACTAGTGAAGAAATCCACTCGAATTTATGCCGATAATAGGCAGACGTATGAAACTTTATCATGATGTATTACCCGAGTAATAAGCAATATGAGCAGCCAATTAAGTTGAGTAGTATTAATTATGTCCTGTCCATTGCATCTCCCGTATTTCAGTACCTACTTATGCGTATGAAGTGTGAGAACATTACTGTCTCATACAGGAAGATGATTTCAAATGTGGTCAGAATTGTGAAACAGGGTGTTCCCGAGTTAGCTGGATTTTGTGCTCTGACCGAGGCTCTGACCTCACTCAAATATAAGGATGAATATTTCGTCACAGGCGTTTCGACCCTCGATGAGTTATCTTCAGGCGAATAAAAATATTTACCAAGCAAAGAATAACTCTTAGGAATTTCAAGTTATACAAACATCATGATAGAACGGTACGACAATAATATGTTGCCTCGTGTAGGTATTGATTTTTGAAATCTTCCTGTGTATCCTATTTGGTCAGGTTCTGTCTGTTTAATATGATAATAGTTATTATCAGAAGAGATACAAACATTGCTTGTGAAACGTCGTAGCATAAATACAAATACTGGTATCACTTTCTATTTCTTTTATTTGATCGATAAATTATTTGATTTCTGATTTCAGAAAAGGGAGAAATATGTTAAAAGGTTATCTGAAAAAAATAAAGAAGATCCAGAGTCGAATATGTTTTTCAATAGGAAAGACTAGGAGAAGGGGATAGTTTGAAGTGACATTTACTAAAATAAATTTCCTGTGTATTTTAAGATATGCATTAAGTTATTTTTTATAATTCAATGACTGTTTCTATGCGGAATATTACATTAATCTTATGAACCACTCACGTGAATTCTTTTACCTAATGTATGTACTCAAGAAGTTCATTTTCGTGCCAAAAGCTATTCAATTCCTTGATTACCGCTTATGATTCTATGAATTATGCCATTTCCACCCTTTTGCCGTAAATGTAGTGACCTACCGAACATGGCTTTATCAGCAAACTTAAAATTTCAACAAATTTTATTCTCTTCGTTTGTCCCTTACTTTCGTGTGGATCCACAAAACAACAAAAACACTTACAGGATGTAAGAGTTCCAGTTGAATTTATTTACTGTTACAAACACATTAAAGTTGTTGGTACGCGTGCGACAAATTCCCCCGGTACAATGAAGGAATGCTGTAACAATGCTATTTCGTGAGTTTGAAGTCCAATGCTTTGAACGATTTATAATGTTTTCTGTCGGGTCGGATATTACATAAGTAATCGACAAGAACCATTGAGAGAACTGAAAACAGAAGATGATGAGATCGGAGGTTGTTTTTTCAATCCTGCTGCTTAGAAGTTATATTTATAAACCATATTATAGTCAATTCATCGATAATGATAATAATAATAATACTTGAAACTAAATTTTCTGTTTTCAACTTATACATTTACCTACACTCTATCTGAGATGCAATTCTAAAGAGTTGTCAGTGAAAATGGTTCAGAAATGATGCAATGAAAATGAAGTGCCATCATGAATTTTTCTGTCATTTATGTGACTCTGTGATTATACAATTCACGGAAAATTGTATATTTACGAATAGTTTCCTCATAAAATTATATTCGAGATGAATCTGCCGTCAAAAATATTTGAAAGGGGGATTGAAGTTTGTCTGAAAATATTATGTCTGAATTTAAGCCTGTCTGATGCTTGCATTTTGACATGTTGCTTTGCCAAATACCCGATCAATAAGCGTAAATCGTCCTCGCAAGTGAAAATGGAATAAGCCTGAATATATTCTTGCCATTCTTACACATGGTAGTTGTGTTCGATATAGAGCAAACCTAGTTGACGATATAGGCTCTGATTGCATTAGACTTGAATTTTTGGTAACTCTTGAATTCTTGTTTTCAATTTCAACATTTGTTTTTTTGCCCAATCTAAATCGCCTAAGGTGTTCTGGGGGGGACTATTCTGATTCTTTTGGTGTGCATTTTCTATACCAACTGTAGAGGAACCCAGAAAACACACTTCACTCCCAGAATATCACCAATAATGTCCAAAGATTCGAAATTTTCATCCTTAGTGAAGTGCAATCTCGAATTTTCAACTAACAGCAAAACTAAATATCTTTATTAGACAAAAAAAAATCATTAAGACCATGATTTCAAGCCGCATTCCTTCATAATCAAAACGAATAATGTCTTTCATACATGTGTCAAGGAATCTGAGAAATGTTCGACATCAAGTCGGTACGCGACTAGAAATTCAGTCTTGCGTTCTGAGTTATTGGTATCCACTGTACTAACAACTACAACTTCTGACAACAATGGCTGATGTCTGCGTGATAAAACATCCTGTTATAATGCTGTCTGCGTGCATACAATTAATATCAAAGGCTCATTCGTCAGGTACTACCTGTTTGCTTTGGGTAGACACCGAGTTTTATGAAAGATAAATTACAGTCTCAAGTAGAAAACGTTTTAGTTTTGAAACGATTAGCAGCATTTATTTTACTTTCATCAAACTATAGTTTGCTATAAAATTTGTTGAAAAAAAAAATATTGTTATTCGTCAAATATTTCTTTCGTTTTCCGCATACTCGTAAAAATATTCTCATTGGGCGATGAAGTTGGTAATTGTCCGGATGTTCACAAAATTATGCACCATTGGTTTTATAGGTAGATGCGAAAGGTTTTCCTGTTTCACAAAGTCGCATTGATTTATTGTTGCTAACTATTGGTGAAATGTTGGGATGTGAAAGTACAGTTGATAATTGATATCCAAGTCGATAATAGCTCCTTATTGCATATATTCCTCATTCAAATCAATCGAGCGTATCTATAGACCCTAAGGAAATGAGAGGGAAAAAATTAGGAAATGTGGGGGGGTGTTTTTTTTTTTTTTTTTTTTTTTTTTTTTTTTTTTTTTGTTTTTTTTTGTTTTGGTGTTTTGTTTTTTTTTTTTTTTTTTTTTTTTTTTTTTTTGTGTTGTTGTGGTGTGTTTTGGGTGTGTTGGTGGTGTGTCTATAGAATGGAATTTATTGTCATCAGTGCGTTGAAAAATGAGAATGTGCTTCGCGATAGGCAATTGTTGGTTGTGTAAGTTCCCAGAAATAGCAAATGCGTTACCGAAAAAATCAGCAAGTTGCCCCAGAGAGCTACGGCATACAAGAACATTCGCCATCTCTTGCTCATAGGAGTGTTCGACAAAAGGAAACAAAAAAAAAACATGACTCTCCTCTGCTTTTATCTTTCAAAATTGCCCATCTTTGGGCTGAGAGGGAGACGTGCAGTTTGAAAGTCACTAGAACCAAAATGAACTACCGGGGGAACTACCAAACAACATTCCGATTATCTTCATCTTCATTGACTTTTGCTTCTAGGTTTTCTTTTAGTTCTTCTCGGGAGACTTATGTAACCTTTCAGGGACTATATAGCAATCACCCTACCTTATCCCAGGGATTATACTGTGTACTGGATTTGTTACAAAGCGCTACATGTGTTTCACTATGAATAGCTCCTTCAGGAGTGTTTTGGTACTACTATAGTAGTAGGCTATTCTATATATAGTAAAATATGTGTAGCGGCCTTGTGAAATGTCTCGTGAAATGTACACTTATGATCACATGCTAAAGTTTTATTTATTTTTTCTCACAGTTTTAGTCCTAGTCTACATCCTGCTAAGTCATAATTCCAAAAGTTCTCTGGTTATAAAAATATTCAATTCATTAAGTTAGGATCGCAAGAGAAACATCTCCAATTCTTGCGCAACATCTTCGGGGCAATTATATCCAGACGGATTCTAAGTAGTGTTAAAAGTGCGGTTCATTCACTTTTCCCAATAATCAAACCGTTATAAGGAGCAGTGTCGAAATACTACAGAATTCTGCACGACAGTGAATCACGCAGCATTTCTTCGATTCAGTTAAGCTTGAGGCAAGGTTGTGTGTTAATTCCATTGGTATTCGTCGAAACAGTAGCACTGTAACGTTGTTATTTTTTACAAGAAAAAAGCAACTGGTTTCTTATACAGGATTCAGATGACGATGACATTTCAAAAGTGTTGAGTGAATTAATAGGGTTTTACCCGTCAAGGACGGTGAATACTGAATGGTTTATGTACGTAAGAGTTTCGACAGCATCTACTCAGAGAATTAATAAATAGATCGTTTAGGAGATGCCAATTTCTGTTCGTTGGATCTGAATCAATAGTGCCATCCCTGAAATAGCCTAGGGAAGCAGTTAATAATCCCTATCTAAATACTGACTAAATGAGACATATTAAAACTTTCTTCTACTACAATGCAGATTCTATAATTGCTTATAGTTACAGATGAACGTAGGAAAAAAATTGTTAGGATGGTTCTTTCCTCGGTTCTTTCCTTCTTAATTTTGCTATATCTCCCTGAATTAGATATTTTTTGAGTAAACAGTGACATTTGATTACATCTCGAGAGTTCTCAATCAACTGATCATAAATCGATAACTACACCTAAATATTAAATGACATTATTCTATTATGACATATTCCTTGTAAACTTTGATATTCTGGAGTCGAAGAAGTCTCACATTCGATTTTATCTTTTGAATCCATTATACAATATGTGCTAACAATCACACTATCTCTAATTTCACTCAGGTTGTCTGTAGAGGTTACATTCTGAGCCAGTTTTTGTTGGCATCTATGTTTGTTACATCAACTACAAGATACTACAACCTTTTATTTGTTTCGTCGTTTACATACTTTACGCTAAAACTTTTTGTGAATGTAATGAAGATGTAGTTCCTAAAGGATTCGAAGAGACAATCGGATTAGGATTGATCAGTACTATATATAACACATCTACATTCTGCGAACAATTATATTGGTCCTAATAACTTTATTCCACTATAATATAAATTTCATTTGCGTCTGAGTGCAGATATTCAGTAGTTTCCTGTTGTATCGATTTCTTGAGTTCTATTCGATAAACGGTTTTCTTGTTCTGGAGATGCTAGAGATTTATGAGGTCCATCAACTTTCAGTAATGAGCTATAATTCGACTAGAGCGCCATCATTCAACAATGAATCCTCTTTTCCCTGTATGTCTGCCATCACTACTCGAGAATTATCGGCCCATTTCGAAGAAGTCCTATTGAAAGTTAACACATTTCCAATGGAAACAGTTGCTTCTCAAACGTCTTAACAATAAAAACAATAATAGCTCCAACAGATTTTCCGTCGGTGTAAATCTATCACTTCAGTAGGAAGAATGTATCGAAAATAAATATTCGGGGTCATTTTGGGATAATTTTCTGTGGTAAGAGCGGACGTTCACAAGCATGAGTTCCGCCTTCCACTTGTCACTTTGTCTTTAAAGGATGCCATATGCCATATGGCGAAACACAAAGAAAGGAACGAGTAACTAGGGCCTGAAATAAACTGACCAGAAATTATTTTTAAAAATAAGAAAGTTTCTAGGAAAAGATTCTTCAGTTATAAAAACGTTGCAAGGGAGTGTATTCTAATTTTTTTATTTATTAGTTCAGAGCACATTGCTATTGATCTATTATTCCGTTATTTGTTTTGTTAGTGTACGTACATCAACACTGCCTGGGATTGCTGACACGTGTTCACTAGGAAGAAAAATCAAAATTGAAATTACTTCATATTTCTCGAGAAACAACTTGCATAAACTGTCACACTAAACTGTCACAAATGTGTATTTTTTTCTTACCATTGTGGTCAACATTATTTTCGTTTTTTGTATTTGTAAATCATTCCATAGATATTTTCAATCAGAATAACTTGGAAAATCAAGTCACAGAAATTTAATCTTTGGATAATGATTGTAGCATTCCAATACTTGTCATCAACTCAAACTTAACTCTTCGAAAACTTATCTCGAACTTATGAATTCGAGAAGAATGATTATATAACGGTGTTAAGTACATACCAGTTGGTCATCAAAACGGCTACTCATGGACAAGGGAGGTGAACACTATAAGAGATCCTGTCTTTGTAACGATCACTTATTAAAAATATCAATAAGCAGAAACTATTAGCAGCTTGCTTGTGTTGATTGAATGATTCCCGAGGAATTTCCAAGAAAAAAAAGTACAAAATAACTGCATGGTTATGCAAATCAACTACCCACATTAATTTACGAGTTCAACATTCCATGTCGTGCTAAATTATTCATTCTCAGAAGGACTTTCATTAAATCTGATAATTCCAAAGATGGTGCACTTATATCTTATATCATTGAGTGAATAGTATCTGAAGTAAACCAATGATATAACGATGAAATAAATAAAAAAAAAATATTTATAGTTATTTGTCATCGAATATTTCATTGATATAATATAGATCTGTTTTACGTATTGACAACCTCTGGCATGTCACCATACGCGTAATTAACAAATCTGAGATCTACACCAAATCCACCTGGAGAAGCAGTAAACACCTAAGTAGTACTTTCATAATATGGAGTGGGCTCGTAAAAATGTGATTATAGTAAATAATTAACCTAGAAACATTCATGAATGAAACAAGCTTTCATCAATGAAACTGAATAATTTGTACAATTCACTTTCTAACTGAACACCTACAGTTCCTAGTACTTATTTTCAGATTTATCATTGAAACCTACGTATTAACACCAAACTACCTACACCAGAACTGTTTAACACCTTTTTTCTACATTGTCCCAACCACAGTGCTTCAGGCAAGTTATTGTAATCAAATTTGGAATTGGCTATAAATATTGCATAACATTACTCTTATTTGGTATATCTCGGTTCATTTTGTTACTCAATATGTACTCAGTTGAGTAACGATCCCACAGATATTTGCAATTGAGTAATATTCTCATAAATTTCAATGGTTATTGTTGTAGGAAGAGTCTAAATGTCAGTTTTGATTGTGCGATTGGATGGTGAGTGGTGGAACATAAATGTTTCTCAGTCGATATGATATTCCAGTGACAAATCTCCAAATTGAGATCTTCTTGAATGTATTACTTCATGAGTGATTCAAACGCTCATCTTTGAATTTCACCACATTGTCTTTACGAAATTTTCTCTGATATTCACCAAAGAAAATATTCTTCATTTGTACAGTTTCCATAACAACATTCTAGTGAAACTTTTTGAAAATTTCATTATCAATATTTCCATTCATAATATTGTATTTGAGGAAGTTACAAAATTTCGCGAAAAAAAGAACTCAACGATATTTTATTGATAACAAATGTAAACTCCAGTAGAAATTTTACAGACATAATAATGTCTGTGGTCATCATTTGTCCGAAATAATATTATCTTGAAGGTGAAACGTTGCAAATTGGCAATTTCCAATTAAGAATTCCTTTCAGATATTTGTAAGAATCAATATTTTACACCTTGAAATACACTCAAGAGAATTCCGAGTATCGGAATGTTGGTCAAATTAATGGTTAGAATTTTAAACTGATAACAATGTCATTTGATTTACCTTGTTTCCTAGAAACCGTCGAACCAATATTCGGAGTAACATTTTAGCATGCATATAAATAAAACAAGTGATTCATCAAAATGGATAACTGGTAATATCCCTACTTCTTGAATTCCAACTAATGAATGAGAAGTCAATATCCGTTATCCAAACCTATCTATTCTCTTGATATTTATGTTTTTTTGATATCTCCCTGCAGTTATTTTCGAAGAAATGAAGTGAATAAGAAGCAATATGGGAGAATATATGAATCGTATTTTATAAATTGAAAAAAAAACAGCGTGTTACAGCCTTCATTGATATTCAATAGAAAACTGCATACAAGTCATGTTAAGCATATATAACATGAAATACGAAACATTATCTAGGTTTTTTGGATTTTCATCTCGAAATGATAACAAATCTGAAAACAAATTGTATAAATGGCAAACACCAATAAAACGTATCTCTCTGGAGATTTCCGTATCGCATGATACGGTGGTGGTTGAAGAAAGGGTCAATCTTAAACAACTACTTCCTTGCCAAATAATACTACACAACGTTAAGGAAAGAGAGAGACGTATTCATATTGGAGTTTCACCCACCCAGATTTGTTCTGTTCACTTCCCAATCACAAAAATGCTTGATTCTGCTTGGAGAAGATTATAACATGAGTGGGTAGTCATAAATAAATTGTGAAATATCGTTAAGATATCAAACATTTTCGATTGGTGAATTTCTATCAATCCATTCAGGGTCAACTGACTTTACATGATTATTCAACCAAATTTAGCATCTCTGAATGAACATTTGGTGAGGATATTCGAAAAAATATATATTTTTTGAAAATATGAAGTTTTTGGGAACTTTAATTTGTTCTTCGAATCAATATTCAGTTATATTATAATATTTTAGACACACAAAAATTCAATTTCATGAATAATCATTGAAATACCTTCTATTCCTTCAACGAACCTTAGCACCCCTCAATCCGAAGGTTAAATTTTGTCTGAAATGAACATATATCAAGATATTGAGTCCATTACATAAATGGTAGAAGAGTATGTTTTCATTCAGATGCTGTGAAAAAAACATAGTTTGTGATGAAATACCAGAGGTTTCAAAATTGTAGCTCTAAATGGATGTACATTCTTGCTGTCAGATACTTAATAATCTCGGAAAGATCACCTCTTAATCGGCCTCAAATTCAAATCATATCAATTCCATTACCTATGTGACAAACAGGAAATCAAACCACTTGAAAAGCTCTACATAATGAAGGGACAGTCAAAAACTTTCATTAGCTCGCTGCAGGCTTTAATAGTGGCCGGTGGTAATTAAGTACACTTTGGTTCACAACAGTATCAGGAAATCACATACGCCAACATTGACTATCAGAATATCAATTGATCAATTGAAAATATAAATAATTGTACGCGTACGGGTTTTTTTATACAATTGAAAATCGGAAAATTGGAAAATTGGAAAATCGGTTGAATGGTGTATTTCAGCACAAAATTCAACGTATTTGATACACAATGAAGGTTAAGCAATCTGAATATACAAGTTATTTGTAATTTGTTATACTTATAGAAAAATTATAAACAAAAGACACTTTTTGTGCTTTTAGTCTTAGCAAAACGAAGATTAGAGATTCCCCACCAGGCTTTTAGTTACAAAACCTTTCACCATCGAAACATGTGGTTAGAAGGGTCTAACACTAAAATTCTATTTCAGGCAGAATCCATCAAAATAAACATTTCAATTTGTTCATAATATATCAGAGGCAATGGTAACTATGATTAACCAACATGACATAAACAGGGTGTATTTTGCATCATTGGTGGTACTTTACATGAAACATGTGTTTTTTGTGAAGTTTTCTATATTGATTTTGAGTTGTCAATTGTTGATATGATGCTTTTGTTTATACTTTATCACGTCTTATTCGGAGAGGAGTCGCCTGGACATACCACGAAATCATTGTATTTCATGCGGGTGACAAAAGAAATGACCAAAAATAGTATTTTGTTGTATTTGTTCACATTTCCATCTTCAATTTTATCTTGCGCGACTGTTTTCCCTTCTGGAGATAATATCATGTCAATCACTATTAAAATAATTATGTTATTTTTGAAAATAGTGTGTTTTCTCTTGAGTTTTTACCGAATATAAACATAAAAGTACTGTTTGAAAGTCTTCATTTTGTGGTAGATGGATTGTTTCTCCGTAGTTTTTTTTGTTGTTAACCTACCACGATCTGAAAAAAAAACAATATAAATAAATACGAATACTGATGGTAATATGAACAATTTGTAAAGTCATTGTTTTTTTTCTGTCCATTGAATTGATGTTTCTAATGTTAATTCTGTTCGGTTTCTCGACTCGCTTTTCGCTATTCAAACCATATTATTACCGATTTGATTATGAGCAATCGCCGACCACAATTCTTTGGTTTCGTCTGTGACTGTACCAAAATATAATGATACCCTTTGGCTCGTGCGGACATTTCTATCGGCGTTCGTCCATGTGTGAAGCAACTTCCGTTCGAATTGTTGAACTTATAACTCTTTTAATGATATCCGGGATTTGGTTATTCCGATCCCAGTTTTAATGTATACTACTACGTACTGGCTGTATTTTTATAGGAAGGAATGTTGAAGATAACACGGCTTTGTTGCTCTCGTTCGAACAATATAACATTGGTTTTTTCTAATAATAGAACTAAAATTTGAAGAAGAATTTTCACCGCCATATATGATATTTGGAGAAACTTTTCCTAGAGATCAATTACCAGTGTTTGTGGGCACAGTACTTTTTTCAATTGTCTCAACAGGAAGAGCTGTGTAAAAATTATCTACACGAGCTCTTCCTGTTGAGACAATTGAAAAAAGTACTGTGCCCACAAACACTGCTTTGCTCTTATCATTCGATTTTTCACTCGCACCTCAGTTACGGCACTCTTCTCTGGGGTACCTCAGCGTTTTCAGAAAGAGTTTTCAAACTCCTAAAGAAGGCTTTGAGAATACTGGATGGTGCTGACTACCGTGCTCATTGTCAGCCACTATTCAAGAAATACAAAATATTACCTGTTCACAAATATTGAAAGTTTTGCGACCAACTCAGACTTTCACGGTACCAGATATTCCTGCGAGATCAGACCTCAAAAATTTAAGTTATCCATTTCTGAAAAAAACTCATTGAATATAAAACTCTATAATTCATTACCAACTCAAGTAAAAACAATGAATTTTGACCGATTCAAAAAATATACCAAAAACTACCTCACCCTACATAGTTTTTACTCTATAGAGGAGTTCATGTGATGTACCCATGAAATGATGGTACTCACCCTGAACTATGAATATCAACGAGTAACACTTATTGATTCGTTTTTTAACTTGAATATTGTTCTAATAGTTGATTTTATTCCTTCTTCGAGCACACCATTTGATACTGTGAGCTGCTCATCATTTCAATATAGTGTCAGGGATACCAGTGTATGATGTTTTTATTCATAATATTGTTTTAGCTGACTGTTCACAATGTTTCATAATTGTACTAGCTGATCATAATTCAGATTGGTGAACTGTTGTTATTGTCCATTTCATGTAGATTTTATTCCAAAATGTAATGAACTATTTTTTTTAGCAAACTTTATGAGTGAATGTACTCTTATGTAGAACTGACTTGCTGCAAATGTTATCGATCATAAAGTGGTTAATAAATAAATACAAATACCCTAACACCAAACTGATATTTTTGCACTCGACGCGCGTTTCGCTAACAAGGTTAGCATCTTCAGGGGAATAAAATTGATACTATCAATCTCAATACTCAGATATCAGTTTGGTGTTAGGGTAATTGCTCTCTAGGGAAAGTTTCAAATTTTACACCAAAGGTTTCAAACTCATCGTTTATTTTTGAAACAATTCATGATTTGATATCAAACTGTAGTGCCTTATCAATATTTGTTAGGATGGTGAATGGTGCACCGAACTTTTTTTGACGATCAGGATATTACTGGGATCCCAATCTTCACTTGATTCTGATTATTTCATACGAAGGGAATATGTTAGATTGATAAACAAACGATATGAGATACCAGTGAAATTAAAACACTTTTTCTACTTAATGGTAATGGTTCGGACTTCCATTGTCTATATTATTAACTCTATTGAAACCTGTTGCTAAGAACGAAAGGACAAAAATACAAATCAAGTAAGGAAATCAAATCAGAACAAAAGGTTAAAATGGATTTTGTTGTCAATCATAAAATCAATGTTTGATTGATCAAAGAAAGTAATGTTGTTGAAAAAAATCGAGATATCGAATATGAAATATTAGTCAAGAAAATTCAATAAGAAATAAATGACACGATATTGTCAAGAAATTTGAGATATCAAATGTGAAATATTAGTAAAGAATTGTAAATGAGGAAATAAATGAAATAGTATGAATAAATGTTGAAACCAAGTTTTTTCTAACAATATTATTTTCTTAATTTTATTAGTTACCAAATAATCCATAATGAACTTTTGTTTTGATTTGATTTCCTTACTTGATTTGTATTTTTAACATTTCGTTCTCAGCAAAATCTTTCAATAGAGTTAATAAAAAAATGTGGAAAATAAAAAAAATATTGATAGGAGAACTTGTAGAGTGAAATCACTGAGTGATGAAAGAGATATTTCAGAACTGAAAAAAATCCATCAAGTCCAAAAATCCACTAATATGAAATGAAACAATTTTAGAACAATTTAGAAACCAATAGAAAGTTACAAAATGAACTTCGATAAGAAATAAGAGTGGAATTTCAATTCGAAGCAGAAATGAAAGTACGAAAAATGAAAAATAGGAATGAAGAGATCAAATAAAAACATGAAAAATCCAATAAGATTTAAGAAAAAAATCAATGAAAATCTAATGGGGAAAAACCAAAGGTGAAATGAAATGGGATTTGGGAAGTAATAAAAAATGTGAATTGATGACTATTTAAAAACAAAAAAAAATTGAAACGAAGATTCGTCAGAGTATATGACATATCGATCACTTGTGTCTACAATTCTTTTCATATTTCAATTGAATCTACTTCCAACACATATCACTTCATGCAACCTACTTCTATGGAGTACCTATTTTTATATTTATAACATTATTTTGAATTAGGTCATTCTTTGCTCAATTCTACTCGCAGAGAAATGCAAGATCGAAACCTTCCCAGTGCCAACAATTAATAATCATCAGTATGGAAATATTCTGAACTCAGATTCGTTTTTCGAATGTTCACAAGCATTCAGCTGTTAGACACTGTATTGAATTTCATTCAAAATTCTAGTATTCATTATCATAGCACAAGACAGTCACATTTTGATACTGTGAAGATAAAAAGTAACATCGGCAAAAAATCACTTCTTCATAATGGGATACATATTTATAATAATTTACCTAAGAACTTGAAAAATCAAAAAATATGTTGTGATTCAAACGTGACTTGAAGTAATATTTCATGATCAAATCAATAATTTGCAGTTATAGATTAAGTATTTTTTTCTTTTTGGTCATTTCAGTTGTAATTTCGATCGATTTGTTATTCATTTCTGTATGTGTTCTTTTTCATGTACCTTTTTGTATTTCTATACTTACATCACACACATGTGTTTCTTGGGATTAAATAAATGAACAAACAATAACGATGTTATTGGATACAGGTACATACCGAACAAGGTTACCTTTGCAAAACCACAACTGTGCTCTTCTGTTCTGTTTTACGGAATCCATGGCTGCCTGCTTTGTGAAGAATATTCCAGTATCCGCATTTGCGTGTGTTTTCCACGCATCTAAATTCCGTCACAGTGGGTAAACTGCTTCCGGTTTCAGCCCGTCGCGTTCGCCGATCAGGAATAAAGGTACCCCGTGCCGTGGGAGAATTCGTACCTTCATCGAGATATTAGTTTGCTGCATTTCCGGATTCCCTTTCCGTGGTTTTTGTCCGGAAACGTGGATTATGGTTATCGTAGTAGGCGTGGATGCGCGATTGTTTATAATTACGCTTTCGAAATCTGAATTGTTTAGGGTTGCACATCCAGGAAGTGAATTACGAAGATAACAATTAACGTTTATGTCATTTGAAATATATTTAGATTAATTGAATAATCAAATTTCAAGACTAAAAAAGGAAAATATCACAGTTTTCTTGAGTCGAGTGATAAAATGGGGTTGTTCAAAACAAGTTTTGATACGTCGTGTCGCAGTAGTTTATCTTTTGTTATTCTTTTGGAACTTGGAAGCATAATATAACTAGATGAAAAAAGACATTAATGATAATTGATAATATAGGAAAAACTGGATATAAACCGTGTGTTCTGGAATTAGGGCGTGTTATGTTTTCATTACTTGATTAATTGCTTGATATACTGATTTGAGTACGAATGATTTTTAATTATAACACAAGAATTGTTTTAATGGATATATTATGAGAGATTTTCTTACGTATTTTTTAGTGTTTTTAACCTACCACAATCTCAATTGCTGGGTTAATTAGAAAATAGTTCCTTTTGGATAGAACATGTCCGATTAGTCAGCAACTTATAACTCAAATCTTATCAAAAAAATTATTAACCTTTGGGAAACCAAATCCGTTTCCGTTCTCAAAAATTATTCTCGAACTCAAACAGCATTGTTTCTTTGATTGTCCTTTCCTTCCATTGTCAATATTTCTGATAATAGAAATTCAAACCATTCTGACCGACACACTCTTCTACTCAAAGAACAATATTCATTTATACTGATGAAAAAAAAGACAAAGAATAGATCATATTTTCTTGAAATAACAAAATAATTTCTTGGAATATACTGACTCCTAAAATTGATTTCATTCTGGAATTTCGCCACTAAAGAAACAGGTTTGTGTCTGCCAAAAAGTTTTTTTGGGGATATATGGCATCACCTGTGGTTCTCGGTAGTATAGATGTTAGCTCATTCGCCTTTCGAATCCCAGCCAGGCCACCGTGCTGAGTAATCGCACGTTAAAAGGTAAGGCCTCAATGATCCATTGCTGGCACAAGTTTCGATTTCTGAGGGTTGCCGTTCGTCAGCTGGTTAACGGAACGAACAATTTTAGAACAACAATCTTTTTCGATTGATAGTATCTTTTGTTTGATTTATGTTCAGGCTATTTTCGATATTGTTAATGATTCTGGTAGGGGGCCGTTCATAAAATACGTCACACTGAAATCAGCTTTTTTTGACCCCCTCCCCCCGCATTGTCACGCTGTGTCACACTTTTTGTGACCCCCCTAGAAATATTTCGTCACAAAAACTAAGCCCCCCCCTCCTGCTGAGTATGATAAATTCTAAATGATAGTACACAAATTCTGAAAATTAAAAATATTTATTTATGGATGGCCACAAATAATACACATATTTTACATAATCAGAAGGTTCAATGCTCAATAACACAATGAAACAGTGAAAAATCGCTTTATTTTGTTTCATTTGTATAGTGAAATACAGTGTACTGTAACAAGATTAATTCGCATTCTCAATTGAAAATTCATTCGCAAAGATGAAATTACTATAGATTTGATTAAAAAATCTGACGATTTTAGGAATTCGTTAGATGTCGCACATGTAGATTTCTACCAAAATCTACTGAAGATTTCTTTCATACCAAAATTTTTCAATTTCTGTCAGAAATCTACTAATCTACTGAAAAAGTAGATTTCTACCAAAAGTGGTCACGCTGGCTTCTAGCGCTCATGTCAAAAAATAATAAACGGCGAACGTCACGTTGCCGTATACCCCCCGTCCCCCCTTGTCACATCTTGTCACACTCAGCCAGACCCCTCCCCCCTTGTATGCGAACGTATTTTATGAACGGCCCCTAGGACAATTTCCTCCGGCTGGTATTAGACGGAATTGCAGGTCGTCATCCTGAAGAATCTTTTATTCATAATCTCGAAATTCATTATATTTTTCTATTATATTTATTATCTTGATTGGATTATTAATTTATAAAAAATTCAAATTCAGATTTTGAAAGGTGAATAGATGATCAGTTCAGAGAAAACGTGAGAAAGTTTAATTTTTTGGAGAGTATATGGTTTGATGTATAAACCCGTTCTTGTATACTATCTCATTTCTGAACCTAATGATACCGTAATGAAATTCGAACGCAAGAATTCCAAACACCTTTTTGATGAAGTAACCAATTTCTTCATATAATAGAGATTCTCTATAAATTGGTCAATTTCCTTGCAATCAAACTTTAATCACATCCAGCTGATTTTTATCTCACTCTTCGAGACTTTTACTCGAGCTTTTATTCAATCCTGTTATTCTGAACCAACATTCAATTTTATATCATTGTATGGAAGTTCAGAATATTTTGACGTGCACAGACAGTGGCGCAACTGAGTTGATAATAGGGGTCAATTTAATTAATGAAAATAAATCACCTCAAAAGCTGATTCATACCTATCATAGGAACCCAGAAAATGTAGAAGCTTTGCAAGTCATTTGATACTCGTTTGATTTTCCTTCAGCATGAATCATTATCTATATCTCACATCCCAATCCAGAACCTTAGTGGGGGAGGCAGTATTTAATCTCGATTCACATCAGGTTCATTGCACTAGCGCTTTCCAAAAACGCAATTATCGGTTATAATTGCACGAGTGCATGAAAATTACCGATAATTTTGCAAGAAAGCGTGATATCTGAAAATGGCAAGAGTTTATTTTCATATTTTGGCGAAAGTGCCCGAGTCCGAAGGACGAGGGCTCTTTTACAAAATATGAAAATAACCGAATGCAATTTGTATAAGAATATTTCACGAATAAAGAAATTCTCAAGGAGATGTTATTTTTTGTTCATTTATACTTTCCTTTATAGATTGTATGGAGCACTCACCAAAACGCGAAATGTTTTTCTAATTTTGAAGTCTATCTGACATTCATTTGTGTTGTTTACTGACGTCTAGCGATACGGTTTCAAATGTGTTGTTATGTTGACTTGAAACAATGCCATTACCGCTGTAAGTTTTCGATACAATGCAATTACCGCTGTGAGTTTTCGATAATTGCATTGCTCTTATGGGACATTTTAAATATGAGGGAAAATTTCGGAGCAACTGTAGTAGTAGTAGTAGTAGTAGTGTAGAGGTTAGCATATTCGCCTTTCGAACCGAAGACCGGGGTTCGATTCCCCGCCGAGCCACCGTGCTGGGTAGTCGCATTAAAAGGTAAGGCCCCGTTGATCCATTGCTCGCTCAAGTTTCGACTTCTGAGAGTTGAATTTCGTCAGATGGTCAACGAGAACGAACAATTTTAGAACAATTTTCTATCTTATCATTCTTTTTGATTTTTAGTCCCCACTTAACGAGAAAATTCAACGAGTCCTACCTCTTCTATTTTCTTTCAATCACATTTCCTAGTTTTCGGAAGCGCCTAATCTGACAATGCTCTTGTGAAAAAAGCATCGTAAAACAATTTGTATATGATTGGCAAATTGAACACTTTCAAATTCAACTGTGAACCATTTCTGAATTCTTAGTAAGAAAAAGAAAAGTAACGACTGAAAATTGTAATCAACATATACTGAAATTACCTTGCATGAGTTATTTCCTGTTCATTACATTTCATGTTTATTTATTTTGAATAAAATCCTGAAGAAACCTAAGGGAAAGTTTCATTTCGTTTTGTTCACCCTGTTCGCCCTACAGGACAAACCTCTCCCATTGTTTTGAAAGAAATGAATAATCTTCTCTCCCCACTTCATCGCGACATCTGAGGTACATACTTATGAAAGGATTGGTCATCGAGTGACTGATGAATCTGCTGGATTCTATTCAAAATATTCGTCTAGTTGGAGATGACTAGATAACTTGAAGATATTACTATTTTCTGTAGAAATTTTCCTTTCAGTTCTTCTCAGGATGTCTTCCGATACTTTCTGTGGTAACACTGATCACGTGATCATGTTACTATGAAAAAGCAAATAAAAAAAATCACAATTTTTTTCTCGATAGGAGTACCTTATGAGCATTTGTTCGTTGGTTTCACTAGAGATAATCAGAATCACTCGGAATTACATCAGTTATAGCTCGGAGAACATCACAATGACTGGAAATATATTTTTGTTCACATTTCTTCATTCACAGGACAGGAAACAGCGGGTGCAAATCAAGTTTCTTTCAATATTTCAATACCCTATTCTATAGACGCCTTCATAAACCCATGATAAAATGTCGATGTTTGAGACCATAGCATGTTGTCACGAGAAATGAGTGAAAACGTTCCCTACCACTAATTAGTATTAGTTATGTAACTTACTCTGGAAACTTGTCAAAAAACAGATTATATCAAAGAACGAAACAAAAATGAAAATATTAAAATCTGAATTAGAGAACTCTCAAGAGAAAAAGATCCACTCAATCGGGGAATACCACTATTCATGGTTGGCAAATACCCATTCTGCAATTGGGGTGTGCCGTACAAGGCCTACTTGCTGAATGTCTTCAGTCCAAGTCGATGGCGTTTGGTAAGGAAAAAGCAATGTTTAATAACTGATATCTCCGGAAAATCGTATGGGGACGCCACTGTTTTGCAGCGACAAACCACAGTTCACTTCCTTCGCCACTGGCAAGGTAAGAAGCGAGAACAACTATGCTACCGGAGGAGATCGCATTCCATGCCATGTTCGATGATGAACTCTGGTTCGAGTCTGATTTAGCAGCTCGTTAAGAGGATGACGGAATAATTAAAATGCGATCTTGTCGTCAAACGACGCTTTATGAATGTGTCTGTCCATCAGAGAAGGTGAATTGTTCTGGATTGTAGGCACTGGCAGAGAAACTTTTACGAAATCGAATAAAAACCAGAAACTTTGAAAAAGGTTGTAGTACTCTATGAACGTCATTTTTTTGTGGTGGATCAATAGTTGTTCCGTAGTTTTTTGGGTTCGTAACCTACCACAATCTGAAAAAATAAGAATTAATATTGGAATCTATACAAGTGCATCAAACATTATATCTTATGTCGGATCGGCAACAGGTATAATGTTAGAACAACCAACACATACCAAACCAAATAACACAACAGAAAACACAAAAAATTGTATTCATCAAATTCCTTGCTCGTGTTGTCAAAAATATATCGGCGAAACGTCTCGACCATTGGAAGTGCGAAAGAGTGAACACAAGATGTAAATCAGGAACAGACAGATAGGTGGTTCTGAATTATCAGAACACATTCTTACTGCTAATCAGGGGCGGATCCACGGGGGGGGGGTTTCGGGTCCGGACCCCCCCATTGGGAAAATAAGAGATGATTTTTTTTCAATTTGTATCGGCTCGTAATTTCCAAATTTTGTTAGGGAACGAAAAAATGTCACATGAGCAAGACAAAAAAATTAAATAGAATAAATTTTTTTGCTTTAAAATTGAAAAACTTCAATAATTATTATTACATTCCATTGAAAACTAAAGAGCAGGCTACATTTAAACATTAGTAAATTTTCGAGGTTTTTTGGCGCAGTATTCGAAAAAATTAGACTTTTTACATTTGTGATGAGTATTGTGTATGCCGGTAACGATTTGAATATACTATGTATGAGTAGAATATGCTGTTGATTCGGTTAAATCAACTCGATTCGATTCAAAAAAAGTAAAGTTTCGAACCTACTTTACCTTCTGGCTACACCTTCAAATTTTGCTCATGTCAATCTCTTTCACCTTTTTTTTGGATCTTGACTAGTTGTTGCTATACGGTAGCTCATAATTTTCTGGCAATCAGAACATGGCCATAGAACATATGTAGGCCAGACCAACAGACGTGTGACAAGTAGAGTATACGAACATCAACTTGCTGTCCGAAAATCAGACCCATCTTCAGCTCTGTCCAAACATCATCAAGAGACAGGACACAATATAGACTTTGCGAACACTAAGACCATCGCCACAGCAAAAACACTACAAGCTCGTATAATTCGCGAGGCCATCGAAATCGAGAAGCGACCTTCCTGCTTAAATAAACGTGACGACGGCCAGAGACTTCCAACTGCATGGAAACCCCTAATTTCCAGATGCCCAGTCCCCACCAAGACATCCGACGGTCCTTTAGTAGCACCCGCTGCTATAAATCCTACCCAACATCCCTCGATACCTCAGTTCGATCTAAGGAATAGGCAGATTGAGACCTTAGAAAGAACCCGTGACGAGACCTGGGGAGTAGGCAGATTGAGGCCCCGGCGTCAAGTCACAAACCCTTGCCCCCTGTGATAACACCTGAGGAGTAGGCAGATTGAGACCTCAGCGTGAAGTCACATTCACCTCTTGAAAATGGCTCCAAAATCGGAGCCGAAACGTCGAGAACAAAACTCCAGACGCGGTTCAATCCGAACTAACTCAACAACAACACACAACTGACCGCGGAAACCTATCCGAACACACACATATATATATATATATATATATATATATATATATATATATATATATATATATATATATATATATATATATATACATTTACATATTGTAGCGTCTTGAAAAAGAAATTAAACATTTTCGAAAGCTCGACAAAAACAAAGAGAACAGCCTAATTGTCATCCCCAGACTGCAACCCAAATAAGTCTCTCTCTCTCTCTCTCTCTCTCTCTCTATATATATATATATATATATATATATATATATATATATATATATATATATGAATTTTGAGTTATAGACCCCCCCCTTGGCCTGATCCTGGATCCGCCACTGCTGCCAATGGAGATCACACAGTAGAATGGAACGACACTAAAATTATAACGAAAGAAAGCAATGGCAAGAAACGAAAATTAAAGAAATCTGCTTTCATCATGCTGTCTGGTGAAGAATGCATATCTATGAGTTCGCTTGATATGGATCGCGGATGGCTGCCTCTCTTGAAGGACAAAATGTTAGGTCAAATTTGAAATAATTTGCCTATAAGTTTTGAGAACGGAAGCGGATTTAATTTCCGAAACGGTTAACGATTACGAGTATTTTCATATATATATAAATATATATATTTTTTTTTTGGTAGTCAAAATTTGAGTTATACGAGAAGTTGCTGACTAATTTGACTTGTTCTATCCAGAAAGAATTGTTTTTCAATAGACGCAGCAACTTTTCGGGGTAGATTGAAAATCTGCCCTTCTGCACTTGTATAGATTCCAATTGGGAAGAATTTCTACCGATGAGGGCGCTGATAAATGTCGGCTACAAAGCGTAATCAGCTGATCGTCATCTGTCAAAAACATATGTTTACTATTGTTTACGTTGTATTTTGTATTGTACCTTGTGTTTTTCGAATTTTTGCAAAGTGCTGTGTAAAACAAATGTGTAGACTAATCAGTGTGTGAATGTGTTATAAGAGAAGTGTTTTTCCGTACGATAATTATAGACGTAAGAAATATTTTTTGAAAATTGTATTTTAATCTCTTTTATTATTGCAGGTTTTTCCCTTTTTTTCAGTGATTCAACATTGATTGCTCTTTCATATCACTTCTGGTAGGTAGAGAAGTAATCAAAATATATTTTTTTTAATTTTTTATTGAATTCGTGTAACCCTTATCTTTTTTCATTGATTTGCTATTGTTGAACTCTTGGTTATTAGTTTTGTGTTTAGACTTGATTATTAGGTATTCTTGCTTGAACCAGATGATTATAATGTCCTCAATTGATATGATTATGGATGAATATTTCACTGTTTTTTTTTTCAGGATCTTCAAAATGGATTATTGTCTGGGAATAGATAAACTTTTTGCATATTTGAATGCTACCCCAAATTCCCGTTGCATAATTGAAGGCCAGGCTGTCCTAAATGCTGGTCACATAGTTGCATGTGGTGTTAAGGAGAAACGTCAACAAAAAGTTGAACTTATTGCTTTTTGTCTGCAAAGTAGTGGGCTGAACGACTCCTTGCATGAATTAAAAGGAACATTCGAATGGGATACCATCTGCATTGTTTCAGTGGAGGAGGTTTCCTGTAGCTGCAAAGCAGGGCAGTCGAATGCATGCAAACATGTAGCTGCATTACTGTTTTTATGTTCAAGGTGGTATTTAATACAGTGGTAAAAAAGGCACATCGGCCATTAGCAATTGGATAGATATCCAAACTTCTGTCTTATAGTTTTTTTCTTTTTTCTGTGCTTCGTGTTATGTTTTCAGGCAGAGTATCCTGGATTTTCCGGAGTTTTCTTGTACCGACCTTGAGGCATATTGGAAGGAGAAAATCAGTGCTTTAGATAACTATAAACCAATTCCAATGATAGACTCTTCCTGCATCAAAAACATTCCATCTGTCAGGAATTGTGTGCAATTGGAAAAGGTCCCCATTTCTGAAGAGGAAAGTAATGACATCTTCCAAAGATTATGTAAAGCTTCTCCAGGTTGTACTTTGACAAAGAACAGGTACTATTGACTTTTTTGGGTTATATTTATAATTGTTTATGATTTGTCCAACAGGAAAAGGAAAAGGGAATCTTTGCCCAATCTTCTGACAGAGGCTACTGGAAGAGATAAATTTGATGTCGAATTGGAGGAGATATTCCGAAGGGCAAGACAATCTCCAGTTATAAAAAGCCTTGCAAAAATCTCGCCATCTCGAGAATGCTGTAAGAAAGTATACCATAGCATCGAGAGACAGGATTATGTTGGAATAGCCAGTGAAACTCTAAATGACAAGTTACTCTGGAAATTTGAAAGGAAATTTCGAATAACTGGCTCTCGGTGCTATGGTTTAATTTCTTATCGAGGGAATGATTGGCACTCCAAATCACTCAAATATTTTTGGCCCAAGGGATTTACGAACAAGTAAGTGAATAGTAACCAAATATATGGAAAAATTCTTTCATCCATGGTGTTCATATTTTCTATCTAGATACACTCAGTATGGTTTGACAACAGAAGCCGAAGCACGAGCCACATACATCCAAAGGAATGGTTACAACGTGAAACAAACAGGACTTATTATTTGTGAGGATCAACCTTGGTTGGGATATTCTCCGGATGGTGTGGTTCTGAAGGATGGAAGTCCTTCAAAGCTTTTAGAAATCAAGTGCCCATACATAGGTTCGTTAAAAATGATTTTCTCACATCATCTGACTCTTTTTTTTTTCCAGGTAAAACAGTTCCTGCCATAGAATTCATCAATAAATGTGATTTCATCATAATAGACAATGATAGGGTTACAATAAAGAAAAAACACACTTATTATGCTCAGGTCCAGCTTGGAATGGCAATTTTGAACTTGGAAGAATGTGACTTCATTGTTTATTCAAGCTTTTCAAATGATTTATTTCAATGAAATGCTTCATGAAATTTGTTTAGAGGAAAAATGATGGATTCCATATTGAGGCGTTATGTTTTTTTACAATTCTTTAACGTCAGCCTATTTCCGCTACCAAGGCCAATCACCGACGCCGGTGAGCACGCTTCCCCCAGCCGGAAATTTTTCCTCTGGTATTCCAACCAGAGGTAGGGATATCTTCAATATATCTTGTGCTCATTGATATATTGCCTGCGAGCTATGATATGCTATTTCGCTGCAGCTGTACGGGCTTTCGACACGGTGTTTCCCTACATGGTCATCCATCCAAGTATTACCCGCGCTTGGCGAGGCGTTATTGTTTCAAAGTTGCAGGTTATGAGCCTGAATGATTTCGAAAGAAGTAATTTTTTATTTAAATTGTGGAAGTTATAGCTCTTGAATATATTGTCGTAAATTAGTAAGTTGTTAGGTACTTATGTTCTAAAAATTGTTCTAAAATTGTTCGTTTTCGTTAACCAGCTGACGAACGTCAACCCTCAAAAGTCGAAACTTGTGCGAGCAATGGATCAACGAGGCCTTACCTTTTAACGTGCGATTACCCAGCACGTACACTCATTTATTGTATATCTGATTTAGGTCTGACCCAATATTATATGTTGTATGGTTAACATTTTTTACTTTTTGTTGATGAGAACTCAAAAAGGGTTATTTTATGTATTTTATATCTCTAGGTAACAACTTTCAACAAGAGACTCCACAAAACCTAGCACTTTTAGAGTTAAATTAAGTGATTTTTGCAAATTATAATTTGAGAAATAAATATAATCATCACTTGTAAAACATTTATAATTGTAACGTGACATATTACAATAAACCGAACTGTATATTCTCACTACACTATTTTCCATTTCTTATTTTGGAAACATTACGTCTAAGTAATAAAACATTTTTGTGAAAGAAAAATGTAATGTAATGTAAATGTAAAATTGAAAGATAATAAATACAAATATTTACAAAAACCATCTAATTCGACAAAAATATTTCAATTACACCATTTATTGAAGATCAATTATCAAAAAATTAATATTTGACAAACGAAAAATGTATTGCAGATCAAACAAAAAGATAAAAATACAAATATTCACAAGAAACATCCTATTTGACGAATAAAAATATTCCAACTACATATATACATCAGAATTTTTCCGAACACGAAAAATACTACAAAAGTAATAAGGGTCCACTATGAAAACAGGAACAGCAGTCAGTGTCAACAATCTGCAAAGGCCTTCCCTTACAAATCCATCATCTCTCACTTGTGTGAATTCTCTCGGTAAGCTTCCTCCGATGCTCGATGTACATGAAAATATACATGTATTAGTAACAGAATAAAATCATAATGAATTGAAAAATCATTCATCGATTTCAGCAAAATGAAACAAATATTACGTGGGGGCAGTGAATATGATGCACAATTGATCAACACAACAAAGAAATTAAAGGTTTTTCTAATATGATTATTGTCTAAACTAGACTGTTTCAATTACTACTACTATTGTAAAATTTTCTATTTTTCACGTTGAAATGGCAGAGTGAAGCCCAGCAACAATATGTCAGATTTAAACTAATCAATTATAAGCAAGATACTTTACAATGGAAATTATTAAAATTCAGTCATAAAGTACAAATATGGAATTCAAATGAATATTGCTTTATTCCCAGTAGAATCAACTTTGGCTAATACTTTTGAACAAAAACTCAACATCTAGTGACATGTAACAATAAAAGTTGATATGTGAAAAAATGTAACTACTGCATGAATTTTTCGTCACAGAAAATGGGTTTTGACAAATTAACTATCGCACATACTATTGTTAAAATATTATCAATTTGAGGAACCAATGAATATGGTAATGGCTTACTAAAAATT
Organism: Zygogramma bicolorata; assembly: GCA_032362365.1. Taxonomy (NCBI): domain Eukaryota; kingdom Metazoa; phylum Arthropoda; class Insecta; order Coleoptera; family Chrysomelidae; genus Zygogramma; species Zygogramma bicolorata. The sequence goes on from JAVJAQ010005740.1 coordinate 894,019, forward strand.
TCAAAAATTTTTATTCGCTGATTGACTCTCTCAATGTGAACCCTTGCTTTTGCTATTTTGGCATTCAATGAAGCTTCTTCCTTTGAAAATTGACATTTATTTTTCAAAAAAGGTGGTTGAATAACTTTAATTCCATATTCATCTGTTATATCTGTTATTTTAAAACCTTTATCCACCATTATATGATCTTGGAATGAATCAAGTTTTTCAATTATTTCACTCTGCTTGAAAATTTCTTTATCAGATGATCGTCCACCATATGCTTTACTTAAAAAGGTAATAAGACCACCTGGTGAGACTCCTAACATGACTTTTAAAGTATGTCTTTTTTTATACTGGGAATATGTTTTTATTCTACAACAAAGACATTTACTATGCTCTACTGGTATTTCAGTACAATCAATTATAACCCTAACATTCTGAAAAGAAGCAAAGCAAGTTGGCATATTGTTCAATATCTCTTCCTTAGATGGCCAAATCAAAACATTTTTCAAAATCTTTGCCAACATAACTAATGTTTCATGAAAAACAATTCTACAAATATTTTTACTTATTTTGAAAAGCACTGATAAAACAACATACCTCATACCTGTTTTCAATTTTATGAAAGTAAAAATTACAGATTCTCTTAGTGAAAGTTTATGCTTACCCGATCGATTTGTAAAAATCTCACTACATAATTCCACAATGGTGTCCAGCAGTTGAAACAATGATATCCCTGTCATCGTTGACAGCTGTTCATCGGTACTTATAATATTTATAAATGATGCCAGTAGATCGCCACTCTTCACTTGGATACCCTTCTCATGAGTGTCTTCAACATATCTAGTATGCAGCTCTATCAGAGCTTCAGCAGCTGTTAGTTCATCTGAAAAGTATGAAATTATATTTTTCATTTGGTAACTCAGTTCAGTATTCCTTAGAAATATATAGGTAGACTAAAAACCAATGAAATTGCATTCAACTATCAAATACCTGATGAAAAGTTTCGTCACACTATGAATAAAAATATTCGATTTCAGATTGAATATTTACCTTCTCTTCGGGCAGAAGATGAGGATCTAGAGATGCCATCTGTACTCAAAGTAGAATGCACCGTATTCTTCTTTGGTCTACACTTTTTAGCTGAAGAATCTAAAAGTTTGATTATAATTAATGTTCTAACTCTGAAACTGGATACAATGTTGAACACTATTTATGAATACTTACATTCTCCTTTGGCTGCAACTGATGGTGTACTTGTGTGATCTCCATCCGAACTTTCATAAGTATTGCCCAAACTAGGCACAGCAGTTTTCTTCAACCGAGGTTTTTTGGTTGGACATTCTGAAATCAGATGCATTTTTGAATTAGAAATACCTACTTCAGATCAAAATTCACAATGATCATTCAAAGTTGAATGAATGCATAAACTGTTGGAAATTCCCTTACCATGCAGTATGAAATCGTCCTTCTTGAAATGTAAGGAACATACTGCCGACCATTTGGAGATACGTTTTTGATGCTTTAATGATGTAATCCAATTTCCCTATTTCTTTCGAGTTTTTCCTCATCACCAGCCAAATAAAAGGGAAACTTGTGGAAGGAAAGGTTAGGATTCCTTCCTTTCCTACTAAAACATCCATCCACACAACAGCTCACATTATTTATTTTCGACATTGTTATGAATAAATAAGATATCAATTTCATCAAATCGCAAAAGTGAAGCACAAGAACAAAGAACACCAAAACCAAAATGTACCATAATTTCACATTCAGAAGTTTGTTTTTGTTTTACGCTATAAAATAGTTCAAATATTTTCCGATAGAGGCGTATCTGGATGATGAACTTCCCAATATTAATTGTTATTTTTTCAGATTGTTGTGGGTTACAAACCCAGAAAACTACGGAACAAAAGTTGTACTACTCCATCTGTCTGTGGATCACATAGAATTGAAACGTCTTCATACAGAAAAAAATGGAAATATTTGCCTACAGATAACCGAATGGAAAGTAATAGGGCAAATACTTACTTCGTAGTTTTTCTGAAGGAAAATGGATACCCAGATAATTTTATAGAAAATGCATTGACTGAAAATGAAAATCGTAACACACCTCATAGTGAAGACATACAATCTGCACTAACTACACATCCTGTAACATATATTATACCTCATGTCCCTCGACTATCTGAAAAAATAAAACGGATCGGCAACAGGTATAATGTTGTTGCTTGCATCTCAAACAGTTTGGTTGATTCAGATCGTGTCTGGCTGCCACTCTTGACATATGTAGAAACTCAAATGTCGCAATCATTTCATTAATTTTTTAATTAGCTATACAAACACTAATCCATCTATCGTTTCTATTTTAAGCTTGAAATAATCTGGTTGGAATCTACACCTGATACCTGCTGAAGTCGACAATATATCGGCGACGCATTGGTTGAAAGGTAGAATTTGGTACTAAGACCAGTTGATAATGATTACGTATCCTTCCTATCTAACACAGAAAAACGGTATGAGGATTGAATAATAATAACTAACACTAGAATTTGAGAATGACTTCCGAATATGCGATGGAGAACTCAGTTTTCTCGATAGCTCAGTAGTAAGAGCATCCATCTAGTTATCGAAAGACGTGGGTTCGAATTCCGCTTGAAGACGTTTATTTTTATTGCATTCTAATTCGTCTGAATGCCACTATCATTTCACGGCTGATGAAGGACAAATCCAGAAACATCGAATTGTCTTGTGGAAGGCTCTCATCAAAATTAATGTTGAACTTAACAAACACAAATTTTGATTTCTACATGAAGTACTCAACAGCTTGTTTTTTTCGTAGATTACGAATAATTGTTAATGCCACAAGTACTTCTTGTTTTGAAGGCAGACTGTAAAAAAATTGGCCAGAAAATCTGTTACTGCTGCCCGGTCTATAAATTAATATAATAATAGGTATAGTTGATTATTAACAAGCATATCTGGCAGCTTGATATGGTCATTAAGGTGTAAAGAAAGGCCAACATTGTTTTAGGCCTTCAAACCGAACCGACCCTATTATGTCTTCTCGGAATCCATCATCCCACACGCCCTTATAATTCCAAAGCCGCATTCTGCTTTGTATTTTGTAAGTTTTGGTTCCTACAACACAGCACTCATGCCTCTTTGGCCGCTCCCACGAGTTCGTATGCATTTCAGCGCCGGACTGAAAAATACACAGCGTTTTTTTAAATTAGGGCGCCAGGTGAACCTCCTGAGGTATTTTTTCACACAGTCCAAATATTATCAAACTAGAAATTTGTATGTGGATATTTTATTCTTTCATGAGCTCTGCTGTTTTAGAATAAGGATATATGATTTGGCTAAAGGAGAGTTTAAACAGCAAATAAAATAAGGAACAAAATAATACAAAACAAGAAAGTTAAACATATAGATCTTTATGAAAGCGTTCATACAAGAAATGATATAAAATAAGAAATAAGAATAACAGCAAAAGATCCATCTTCCTTTTTGTTTGGACTAATAATCACATGACCGACTCTTCTCTTCCTTTGTTCTCCTTCCTAAATAACAACCAAATTTCCTATATCTTCTTTTAGAAAATCATATCACTAGGAGGTGTTCTGTGCCCTCAACGGTGTGCTCCGGAACCAGCTGCCTCCTCCCCCCTAAATTTGCAACAGATAATTCAACGAGTAATTCAACTAGGCAGATAGTCATGCAAATCATCACGAGGAATATTTTTATTTTGCGGTTACTATGGAAAGAAACTCCTGTAATATTCAGAGAACATCGTGTAAATAAAAGGGAGGGCGATATGAGCATTGAAAAATACTCCGCAATGACTTCCTCATCTTGGCGTGCTTTTAAAGACCCTGACAAAGAACAATGAAAGGGTGAAAAAGGATCTACTCGACGGGCCAACTGCGATGGAACTGTTGAAGATGGATCAACTGATGAAATTTCAGTATCTTCAACGTTTCTGTACCAAATTATACCTACCTACCCATTCCTGAGACTTATCGCATCTCTGTCTATACCAAGTACTCTCAGCAATTAATCCAACGTGGTTTTTCCATGGGCGAGTATTGTAAGAGAGTATCCAAACGGTGACAGTTTTTCAAATATTTTTTCTCTCTCAAATGATGGTTTTTAGCGGTGGAATCGACTTTGTAGATATTACTACTGATCTTGAACACAAGAAATAAAGATTCCTATGTTTTTATATCACCTACAATATAAGTGGTATGAAAACATGGGAAGTTTTAATCCTTAAGTTTCATGATGATCTCCTGTACGGCAATTTTCATCAATTTACTCTGATCCCTAACTGTTGGGGGATTGAAAAATGAGCAAATTTTGGGTTAGTCGTCCTATTGATTTTCAAACGAGATCAAAAATTTTCTCTTGGTTGGTGTTGGTATAAAAAAAAAGAGCTAATATCTATGAAAACAACTCAACTTAAAACCTTATTCCACCCCAAAAAACAAGGCCAACTACTCAACTTGAAACTTAATTCCACGCCAAAAAGCCTCGGAGAACCCTACTGAGAACAGAAATATAAGTTTTTTTTCCAGAAAGTTTGTTGTATCTTATTTGGTGAGGGGTCATTAGCCCAAAGTGAAACCCCTCCTTGGTAAAGCTTCATAAAAATACCAGATAAAACAAAAGTTATTTCAACATTCAACAAGTTTTGATCGCGTTTTAGTTCATCAACTTTAATATCTTCAATTCTCCCATTTTCACATACCTGGATGCTTAATCGTATTCGGAGATGGTTGTTATTGGATACTTTTATTGGTTTAGTTTCTGATTTAATATCTACGAAGAAAATATACTTTTGCATTAAAAAACTCCGGTATTCATATTATTCAGTCAGTCCCTGTGCCTCGAAATAAAGCCTCTTTCTCTCAGTACATCAGATTAACGTACTTCATATTTCGCTGTGAAGACTACCTTCTTTCTTCTTGCACACTTGGAAGTACGCAGATGCTATCGCAGAGTTTATTATACCACAAACTTTCCGCCAAAGTAATTACACATGCGAATTATGTACGAGAACAAAATAAAAGCAGAAAAATTATAATGGTCAGTCGGTAACCTCTCTTTGGTTCGCCGTGCTTGTTTGCATGAAGAGATTTCGAGCGTTTTTTCACGAGAGCGAACGCAAGCCAGCCTTGGTTTGTTTATTTGCTTGAGTTATGTTTTCTGTGCTGGCGCTAATTACGATGTTACGCTGGGGTCAAAATGATTAACCGTTCGGAGGAGTTGAAGGAGACAATAGACAAGAGATTTTCGGCTTCACCTGCCTAGCGGCAGCTTTGTAGGTTATGGGCATTTGAAAACAATCGCCTGAAAGAACTTCTATTCCATGGTTTGAATTATTGTTTTTGTATCCTTTTTTACTATAGTCCGTTCATAATTTGTCGATAGCACAAAATGAGGGCCCAAGTCATAAATCGGTGGTAAAAGTCGTAAAATCATAGGCGGAGGTTCCTGAGGTGTTTATTCATTAAAATTAATGGAGAGCTTAGTAATATAAAGCTTCAGTTTATATTCGAAACTTGACTTGAAAGGGTGAAGTTGTTACGAACGAAAATAATTTTTGGTTTAGTACATTTTTTAATCGCATTTAATTTACGGCTCGTTGGTGTTTCGGCGTCTACGGCAGTAATGAACGTCTCTAATATTTATTTTGCGAATTTTGTGCAGTGCGTGAGTAACTTTTTTTCATATTCCTACAAACATATACGTACCTTTCGTTCCTGCTTGTTTTGTTTGATTGCTTGCGATGGCTTCGTCATCATCATCAACATCATCAAGTTTTAAACCGGTACTGTTGCGTACAGTCAGTAAGTCTGTCTATTCACCAAGAGAGAAGACTATTGTTTTGAACGTTCACGATGCTCTGGTTTCTCAGAATCCCACAAACACTGTTCAGAACATAATCAAGAGTTGTGCCAACATGACGGGCGTAGGGGAGTCAACAATATATAGGTTCCTATCAGAAAGAAAAAACAAGGTATAGCTAACCCAAATACAAACGAATACTTAAAGAGGGGAAGAAAACCTATTGAAATTGATGAATTTGCTAAAAATGGTATTCGAAGGAAAATTCACGAATTTTTTTACAAAAAAGAAATACCCAACTTAAACAAAATTTTACAAGAAGTTAGAGACGACCCGGATTTGCCTCATGTCGGACGAACCAAATTGTGGCAAGTTTTAAAAGAATTAAATTTCCGGTGGGAGAAATCAGACCGAAAATCACTTTCGATTGACCAGGAAGAGATAATATGTTGGAGAAGAAAGTATCTAAGATCTATACGAAAATTTCGGGCTGAAGGAAGGCCAATTTACTATCAGGATGAAACGTGGGTAAACGCAGGTTATACTCTCACAAAAATTTAGTCAGGTAAAAATATATCAAGCTCCAGGCAAGCCTTTATGGAAGGTTGGTGTGGTAATGGCAGTAGATTAATAGTTTCTCACATTGGCAGTGAAAAAGGATTTGCTAAGCATGGTTTGTTGGAATTTCAATCCAAAAGCACAAAAGACTATCACGAGGAGACGACAGCTGATGTTTTCGAAGAGTATTTTGAGCAGATGATTGAACATATACCACCAAACTCAATTATAGTATTAGATAATGCACCTTATCATTCACGACTAGTAGAAAGACTTCCAACGACTGCGTGGAAGAAACAGGATATCATTGACTGGCTGCGGAATAAGTCCCTGCCTTACGAAGATGGAATGGTTAAAGCAGAACTTTTAAAAATTGCCCGGCAACACAAATCTAAGTTCAAGAAATACGTAGTTGACAAAATGGCGGAAAGACGAAACATCACAGTCCTTAGACTTCCACCCTACCACTGCGAATTGAATGCAATTGAACTCATTTGGGCACAAATGAAAAGGTAAGTGGCTAGAAAAAATACGTCATATAAAATACAAGCTGTACGTGAATTGTTACATGAGTCTTTACAACATATTACAGAACACAATTGGCAAGATGCAGTAAGACATGTGATAGAAGAAGAACAAAAAATGTGGGATCTTGACAATATAATTGATGCGACTGTAGAGACACAACCGCTAATTATTAACCTGCAAGACGACTCGGATTCCGAAAATGATCCTGTTTATTTTGAATTTGAATAGTTTTGTAAGTAATCGTAGTTTATATCATTTAAAAATAGGTATTAATCAAATAAATGTATCTTTCACAAATTGCAAGTAACTTATTATTTTTGAATAAAATAAAGAAATTTTATTAAAATAAAAATACAGTTTACAAGTACCTACAGTTTAAGAATATTAATATATTTATTTATTTAAAATAACTAATGTTTTAATCATATACTCTACGACACTGGTCAGTCATTTCCACTCAAAATACCTACATAATCGGATTAAAAGTTTTATAGCTGTATTGTATTTCTTCAGATACAAGGTGGGTTAGTCGAAAACATCTTAAACTGCCAGTTTTAGTTTGGTTTTTGTTATTATATCATATTAGCTGTCCTCTCTGTATTTCAGTTCTCTAATGAGGGTCAAACTTGCAGTGAGCTATCAACAAATTATGAACGGACTATAGGCACGCAACAACCATTGTCACTGATACTGGAAAAAAAAACAACTGGGAAATTCTGGAAAACAGTCAGTAAATTACACAAATATAACTTCTACCAAAGTAAGTTGAGAAAGGCCATCAAAGGTGAAGTTTGTTTTCATCATCATTTGAATAATCCCGCGTTCAATTATCAATTGACATCAATTTTGATTCTGGGATTTTCAAAATTATCGTCTATTTTCGAAATATGTGTTGAAAGTATCATATATTTTATAACGCTAAGAACTAATTCACCTGCAGTAGCTACTTAATATATGATGGAGATGATTATTAGATTCGGCACTAATAACCCAACAAACAATGCAAAATGCTCAAATATAAAAGTAAATAATTCTCTCAACAATAGCAATAGTAACGATGAAAACGTCAGGAGTATAACGTGAAATTAAACGAACAATACTCAGTGGAATAGAAATGAATACTGAGTTTGATAGAATTCCAACGCATTCAAATTTCACATACTCGATCGTGAAAATGATACTCAGTATAAATTTTCTTCTCCTGAAGATGCTAAACTTGTTAGCAAAACGCGTGTCAAGTGCAAACAAATAAAATTAGTTTTGTGTTAGGGTAATTGATCTCTATAAAAAGTTTCGAAAATATTCGTCTTGTGAAATATGGAACTAACTGAATTTCTGTTCAGAAACGAATCAGAAAATTTAGAGAGAATTGAGGAAGCCATCAACTTTGGAATTGTTATTGATTGGGATCCCAGAAATAATCAGGGATTCAGTTATAATCAAAAGATTGATCGACTTTCTTTTTATATCTGAATATCGTAAACCTGTGTTGGTAAATTGCGTTCGAGCAGATTATATTGCACATTCATTAATTATCACTAGTAAACAACAATTTTTATGACAATATATTGCAGATAATTAACAATTTGCATCATTTATACATTCTAGTCGCGATAAATCCGTAATTGAGCACCATAGGTATCAAGTCTGTCTGTAAAGTTGTACAAAACCGTTTTGTCCAGTTATATTGTTAAAAGAAGTTGTTGATTATGTGTGAGAACTCGACTGGCTATCAGTTAGAAAAACCTAATTTGCGAATGACACTGAAGGTTCATTCTATATTTGAACGAATTTAGTGAACTGACCTAGATATTTTTTTTTCAATTCCATACCAGGTTGAATACCATTAAGCCATTTGGTTATTTAAAACGAGTTTGTCAGGACGTAGGTAATATGTTGGTCAGTTATCGTCAATTTAGTCCAAAGTGGTATTTTGTGTTAGATTGGCTGTTCATATAGTTTTTGTTTCCGTAACGGATTGTATAGTATAGTAACTGTCATTTGGACCTATCATACAACATAAGTCAGCCTTGAAACAGCGCTAACTGAATAAAAAAAAGGTCAAGATGCAAGAAATGGTTTGTAGATTATTGCTAATCTTCCTGTCATGGTGGCTCTAACCCAGACAAATCTCAATTATTTTTGAAGCTCTATCATTTCACGAAAAGATAGTGTTTTAAAAACTTGGCTGGATGAAATTTGAAAGTTATATTAACTTCCATGAGAGATAAATACTAAAAGTGTACACAAGTATGGAAGTTACATTCATAAGATATTTATTGAAATTAAATTTATTGTGTAATTCACCGTGAACTGAATTTTACTTGTAGATATGAATTCATTCAAAAACGAATCCTTTTTTCGAATATTGACAGAGATTCGTTTTCTATCTCAACCGACTTGGATAAATTTCCTTGAACGTTTTAACTTCATCATAACTTGATAACTATTATAACTATTGGAAAAACATTGTTTTCATATTTTATGGAGTCAACAAGTTATTATTCAAACGTTTTCATCACTACAATTGAAAAAACTCGAAGTAATCTGTAGTTACATAAGATTTTACTTATCTATCAGTGGTATCTGAAAAAAAAAAACTTAATCGGTAATTGTTTTTAACATGCATAAATATGGAGGGAGGAAATTCCATGTTTCCAGGAATGGATGCAAATTTTTCATCAATTTATATTTCTAGAAATTGTATACTATGCTCAAATGATGATAGATTAAGGTTTACTTCAGTTAACAAACTTTTTTCAGGGTTATGGGTGATGTTTCTAGCAGAGTGAATTTCATGGCTACAAGAGTGTGTCATTGTTATTACTCTGAGACCGCTCTTTTTATCATATCTTCGATCTTTCGAAGCAACACTCTATATAGATTCTCAAATTCATGCATGTTTGTGCTCGACTATATACTTCCCGTCCCCATATACCACCCGAAAAGAGGAATGATTTGTCTGATTCAAAAGAAAGATATGAGATATAGAAAAAAACCTTGATTTTCCCAAGTAAATATGTAATTGGCAGGTAATCCGTATGTGGTTGATTACACAAGTAGTGACCAGTAGTGGAGAACACACAACAGATCAGTGGGGAAAATTCAATGTTGCATGGTCGTGAAAAACTGAAATAGTATTCATGGAAATAATATTATTTGAAAAATATATGGAGATGTGCCATCACCTCATACAATTAGACGAATAATTGAACTAATGAAATTTAAGTAGTGTATAAAAATTTAAATTTCATGGGGATAAAATATATTTATATAGTGGTAACCATTCCAAGTACGAAAATGTCAATTCGTATAAATAATTATCTTGCATGGTTGTGGGAGTTAGTTTATTCGATATTGTTGACAGAATGTAATTGTAGATTACACATAAATCACACGAATCTGACAATCAACAATAGAAACGACTTCTTGGCATTCTTTTCTTACTAAATATTTTTCTGAAGTAGTTACATAACGGATATGAGTTGTGACAGAAGTAATTAGAATTGCTGATTGCTATCTGTACGTTGATTATACGGTTGTTTTTCTTTGCTGCTTTATTACTGCTCTGTTTCTCTGAACTGCTGCTTTCGATAAATGTTGTTGGTTTGAAGTTGTAGATCACGTTTGGCCAGTTACAGTCGATAATGATGTGGAATAAGTAGAAGTGTGTATCAGAATTCATAAAAATCTCTAGTTTCTTCAATATTTCGTTAACGATTTGTTGGAAATAGAAATATATAAGTGTGACGTGGGTCAGAGATAAAGTTGATAGTTCCAAAGGGATGGCTGGAATACAACCATTTCCAATTAGAGGAAAATATCTTTCACTATGATTATGATTATTGAAGCCATAGTTGGCAGATGTTTGAAACCTTCTTGGTATCAATTGATAATTGATAGATATCATCTATCATTTGCTAATGCGACATATTTATTCGTGCTAATGAAGAATTTCCAATCAAATGCCTTACTGATATGTTTTTTGAATACCACCTAGAATGATGTGAAAAAAATATTGAAATGTTGCTCCCATACTTGCCTGCACTGGGAAAATGAAATTGATCAATTAGAAGCACTTTGGGGTCGTATAAAGTTTCCGCATGATGTGAACGATCTGAAGGACCCCACCTTTATTGAGGGTTCGTGCTATTATGCACTTTTGTAGGCACTCCCATATTGTTATGTGCAAGCTCTTCCCCATACTCGTTTCCCGGTCATTTTTCTAACAGGGGTTATGGAAAGTAATAAGTAAATGTTATTAGTCAATTTGGTAAATTGCCCCATTTCCCCAAAAGGGCTTGGCCACTTTGTTTGCCAAGTACAGTTTGCATTTAATGGCCTTAGTAGTTAGTGACGGGTGGGAAAACCCCCTCTTATGCAATATTGTAATATTCTGAGTGTATCATTAGGGGAAAGATGAATATTGATTTCATCTGTTTATCATGAGCAATAGAGCAATTTCGAGATTTGATGTTTACCTGCTGCTGAATGGTATTGGTTCGATGAGCAATTGGTTATATCATTTGGATCAATTTTTTATGAGAAATATTCGATTCAAGAAATGAAAATGCTACAGCTCAGTGGCTAATGTGAATTTGAATGTAGAATTCAAAAAAAATTAAGTTATCGAGAATATAATTATATTTTCATTGAGTTGAATGAATCGAAATGAGTATGAGAAGAGAAAAATCTATTGGGAGAATGAAAAAATCAACATATTTCAAAAAGGATAAAATCTGTAAAAGAAAATTAGTGAGATTTAATAAAATGTTCTTTAGACCTTCATTGGCATTTCCATTATTTTTAACGATAATAAAAACTTTTATCAGCAAACTGAGCAATTAAACCTATTGAACAACTTCTCAATGGAAATCATTATTTCGAATAATTATATTATTTTTAACGATTGAATAGGAATATCCCGAAAACTTGTGAATGCCATTTATTGAAAGTGAATGAATATTTTAGGGTGTGGTCTTCTGGTACCAGATCATTTATCTCTTCATTGATGAGCCGTAATACCGTTTCATAAAAATGATCACGATTAATACAGTGAAAGTTCGTTACATAACTGTACAGGCGTGCCTATTTCACACAATTTTTTTATTAATCCGTTGGAAGCTTCCTTCATATATCCAGGAAAGGGAAGGTCACTTGGATATTTTCAAAGATATTTCCGGTGAGATAACAATAATTATTAGTTGGCGATTTGCCTCCTCAGTTGAGTAACACACGAAATGATTGACTTTCAATCACTTCAGACCAATTACATCATGCCCGGTAGGTATACAAAAAATCAGGTGAGTCAATCTCTGGATCACTTTAATCTGGGTAATTTCATTTTAAACGATAACCAATTACTAATACGCGTTAGAAGTTTTAAAAATACATGGTTTATTTTTTCAAAGATTTTGTTTGAAGAACATTTCACGTGATGTATGTACTAATCGGTTAGTTTGACTCAGCATTTGTTTAACTGTAGAAAAACTAGCTAATGGTTGATATTAAGCTCGCTGTTTATTTCAGTAATATCTGATGTGATATATATTTATATTTATAATATTTCATTGAGATGTCATAAACGTGGTCTATTTTGGCTCTGGTATCATATTTCCCGAAAATTTTTGATGAATAGTCAGATATATTTACTTCAACCAATAACTTATTTTCTCAATACCCCATTGATAGTATTAATGAAAAACCTGAAGCAACAACGTTTGATGAGGAAAGTTTTTTACCCTCTGAAAAATTCTGTTAGCTTGAAATTATTTCAAATGCTAATGTTTCAATTATGATTCATTTATTGATTTAATCTATTTATTTGATTTATTTTGGGATACCAACAGGTATGAGGCCCAGAACTGTATCTGCCGGTAGATAACAATATTAACAGATAAATAGTTTTTATCATTTTGTGTGTCAGTAATAAATGACCCCTAATGTAAATTAATCCTACTACTACAAAATAGGTAATTTCATCATTAAACGTCCATCATCAAGTCACTCCTTATATAAACAATTGTTTTTCCCATACACAGAAAATCCTTATTCAAATTCTGCACACACGCCATATTTTTCTGCGCTTTACTATGACGTTTTGCTTAGAATATCTTATTACATCCTATCGTGATTTTTATTAGCCATTTAATGCACGGTACGTATGCGAATGGCGTTAGGCCATAATAATACTAAATATGGTAAGCCCCTTTGTTAAGTAAATGCCACGTGAAGTAGAGGTTATTTCTCGGGTTATTCGTATTAGTTCAGAAATAGGCACGAAACAAATTGAGAAATATTATTTCGTTCGAAATCGACTACTTGATTTGATTTGTTTGTCGAACATGCTAGTTTTATAAGATTGAGTATTATGGTCTGTTCTTGGAAGTGGTAAATTGTATAATAAACATAAATCGTACCATATGGAGCACAAAACAGAGACATACAATACTGCAGTTTCATTCCACATACGATATAAAGAACTTCACCGTTTCTCAGATAGTATATTTTCTTTCTACGTTCATGCAGAAATACATATTTAGTGGAAAACTTGTTCCTTAATGCTCTCTTTCGTCGTTTATGAAAGATGTACATTGACAGAATGGAAGATTGAAGAAGCTGAAACATTACTGTGATTGATTCAATGTGAAATTATTCATTAGTACTTATGAAAAAAGCATTTTCTCCCTGATATTCAGTATAACGGTCTGTTCTTGGGAGTGGTGAATTGTAATCATTCACCAATCGTTCTTTCAGTACAATGTTGTCCACGGATTATAACCATCTTGATATCAACTAAAATAAGAATAAGTGTAATATTTCATTCTGATTTTTCAATGTGAGTCTTACTTAAGTCTATATAATAAACAAAAATCATACCGTATGGAGCACAAAACAGAGATAAACAGTGCTGCAACTACAGCGTTTTTCAGATAGTATATTGAATTGAACTGGCCGATACTCGATGAAAATCCATATTAACAAAAATATATTACAGTTTCCTGTATGATTTTCACTTAAAATGGGTTTACAAAACCGCGACACGTGTTTCGCTATTACAATAGCTTCTTCAAGCAAGATAAATTTATCTTCAAAAAATTGTAAAGATTGATTTGACGAAAGTATTTGGACTTTTGCTGTCTACGGGCTGGCTCTTTGCAACCCGGTGACACTTGTTTTTTTTGATTTCCTTGCATCTTGAAAACCAAATGCACACCGTAAAAATCAATAAGACCCTTGCTCGCACAAGGCTCTGCTTTCTGGGTGCGCTCACATGAGTATTTGAAAAAAGGAAGTATGAATAAAAAAACCTTTCAAGTTTATCAACTGATTGATTTCTGCAAAGATTCGAAAAAATGCACTCATATTTGTAAAGTTGAAATTTACATGAACATAGAACAAATATTGTTTGCAACTCATGCAAAAAGTTTTTATTGCAGTCGGGTGCAAGAAGCAATTACTTTTTGCACTCGTTCCATGAGTAACTATCAATGATCTGAGGATAATAAATAAAAGCCCCTTATTCGTACAATTTCTGTGAGTGGTAGAATGTGCTTCACGATTGAATTACTCATGCCATTTGTAATGGACATTACTTTTATACCGAACAGCTTGCATTTGTAGTCACAATCGGAATGAAATGAACTATCAGAAGTAATTCAATTGACCTTTTTATGGCAGTTAAAGGATCGCTAGCCGGGCTATTATTAAATGAACAATTATAAATAATAATTGCAATTCGGCACGAGTCCACAAGCAATTATATCTTCACTATATTATTGTCGACAATAAACACGAATGGGTTAAAGGAGAACCTGGATGATTATCCTTGAATAGTAAAGGAGTACTGGTATCGTCAACTTTCGAAGCACTGAGATTATTCCCAAAACAGATTTTGGCGAAAATAAAATGTACATATTTCTCTGTCAAGGACCTCTTTTTCCATCTTGTGGATTATGAATAGTACAAACGAGTTGGACAATTCCAATTTCTAATCTGAAAACAATTAGAAAAATAAACATTACATTTTTTTTGTGAATAGATGGTGGTTCATTTAGTTTAATATCTTCCGAGGATGGATTTTGGTGAATATATTTACTGCAGACTAAAAATTCATGGAAATCTATGATCTGGATTCGGAATCAGTTTGTTTTTCTCAAAAGAACAAGAACTGTAAATATATCGTAATCTAATCGATTATCACAAGGCCTTCAAGTTACGAAAATTCATGTTTCAATTAATTTCGACTTTATAGCTCCGGCACTTATTTATCGGAAGTGTTATGAATGTAGGTGTGCAATATAAATAAAGGACTCAACGTAGGCAGTGAATAGTGGAAAACGTCCAAAATATACGTTGACGGTACCTTATTAAGGTATCACAAAACCGCCTACTTGTCGTTTTATAAAATATTCAACAATAAAATACAGTATTTTGAGGCCAACAACGAAATGACCTCTGAACAACAATTGAACTGTCATAAAAATCGAAGGTATTTTGATAGCACACGATAACAGCACAGGTGAGGTGGAACTATATGATTTTTAGACAAAATCGAACGTAGGATTGCATTTGCATTTCCAACATCTGGAGTGTCGCCTACTCATTTGTTCATTGGTACAGTCGTAGTTAGAAATGATACTAATCTTGGATTTTGGATTTGTGGCGAATTAGAAACGAAATAAAATTTTATTTGAATGTTCTCAATCTGGACCAAAGTCTGTGTAGTTTTCAAAAATGTTACTGACTGTTATTGACTGTTATTTCTAATTCATTTTTCAATTAATCGAAAGTATTTTTCATAGAAAATGAATCCTTTTACAGAAATTAATTTAATTGGGCTTTCTTTGTTTCAGTATTTCAATTTTCCTATTGCCATGCCGATTTCTGCTCTGAATTTTCTGAGTTTCTTTAACAAAAATATACGGAGAAAAGATTTACATTGGAACTTTTTGGTGACATTTTCTCAAATTTTATAGAATGTAGATAAAAACGTTCGTGAATTGATAAGAACTGGTCGGTACTTGATGAAAATCCTATGAGATTCTCACTATAATTATGTTTACAATATTACGATACCTGTTTCACTATACGTTATCTTCTTCAAGCAAATGTCATCTACCAAAATTTGCATTATCAAACATTAAAATTACATCTTCTTATAAATGTGGATGCTTCAGTAGTAACCTTATAACGTTAGTGTCAAGTTGACTCGCATATTCCACTTCTACCAAATCTGACTTACCAAATGGTGTTAATAAAATTATTCACTCAAATTTCCAGTCAACCTATCGTGAATGTATTCATCCTAGGCGTATGCATCTGCTCATTCATTCACAAACAATAGACTTGTGGGTGCGACTGTACCAAAACTACACGATTGTCAATGACTTATCTTAAAACGTCTACATGTGAAACCTACGTTCTTCCACAGAAACATTACACGGCTGCTATGAATAAAATATGATCATGAAAATCCCCCGGATATGGATGGAAGTGGCCGTTACTTGATGAAAATTCATAATTAACCAATAATATACAGTTGCCTGTAAGATCTTCACATATTGAGGTTTACCCTCGGGTTTACCAAACCGCGACACCCTTACATGTGATAATCTTACAGGCAACTGTATATTATAATTTCCCCGGATTTGTTTTTTACTAAAGTGAGCAGCACACTGGTGGAATTCGATGGTCAGTGTCAGTGTTCAAATTCCGCATTATAGATATGGAAAATACTAATAATAACCAATCTTTGTGAAAGCCAAAATAAAAGGCAAGTGAATGAAAATTGAAACAGATATAATTAGGATGAGGAATGAGAAATATTTAGAAAAATGATGAAAATGTTTTCAGAGCGCATTAAATTTTGTGGTATAGATTGAAGGGATGACATGTCCAATAACTCATTAACGAAAACGGTTTGTTTTGAAGCTTACATGTTCATCTCAGGTTCAAAATTCATTCCTTTTTATCATTCTCTCAGAGCCGAAGTCTTTTTCACAGGATTTTCATTCTGTGAGAAAAGAATTGAAGAGAAAGAAAGACATCTTGGACAGGAACGGAATTTGGATGAGAGGACTCTACATCCTGAGATCAACAAAATATGACCATACTATTTTGAAAAAAAAGTGATATATTTCAAAGTAATGTCTTATTTGTCAATTTTGACCAATAATTCTTGAAGACCAACGACCAATCAATTTTCAAGAAATTAATAAAAAATAGTATAATAAAATGGTCACAATGGCCTGCCTACAATTTTCAAGGAAAGGGTCCTAAGATCTACCTCTCAAAGATATCTGCTGTACGATAACTCTTTCACTAGAAGGTGGACATATTTACCATGTGTCCTGTACATCAAAATATATCGAGTCATTCAAGTTTTTTTTGGGTTATAATCCCCCTTCTTCCTGAATATTGAAGTCTTCACTTTTTCAGATATGCAGCCCTTGGATTGATTCTTGAAATCTTCATTTTAAATTATGAGCCTGATTTTGTTTAGGTATTTCCCCATCTAGACCACAAAGCAGATGTGGCACAGGAGCAGTTTCATGATAAAATGATGTAGTCGCTTACAAAAGTACAGAATAGGGGAATTAGAATGAATAAAATCAGTTTGATGGTTATCTATTATCATTATTCACCTCAAATTATCATTCTAACAGGAGGAAATGAAATTTGTTTTTTTGTTAATGTTTTATGAAAAATGAAAATGCAAAGAACAGTTGGAAAAACCAATAATGATGAAAATACGGAGAATTATTATACCAAAAACAGATTAAAGTAGCCGTACTATGGTGGTAGGAGATAAACGGTTAATAGAATTCGTTTGATAAAGTTCTTATAGAACGGAACCGCAGTAACTTCACTTAAAATATACGTGCTTTAGAAACAATAGAGTTTGAATTTCTCAATTTTTATGAAAACCAAAAAATAGGTTAAAGTTTCAATTACATATATTTTTTGGGATAATGATAGAAGTGATGTCGAAGGAGATATCGTCTAGAAATTATTCCAATTAGTTTTTCAACATTAAATTGAATAGTCAAGATTGCTATAATACATTGGCTCGAGTCTATAGTAAAAACCCGCTTTGAAGAACCTCATTTGCATAACATACGGAAGGGTGCAAAAGACCTGTGTCGCTCAACATGCTCTGGTCAATGATCACGGAATTGGTAGAAAAAAATCTGAGGCTGATCCAGGATGTGCAATACTAAGTTGCTCGAGTCTAGAAGTAGCATATGGTAAAAATTTAATGAATGGTGTCAAAGGGCCTAACTCATCTAGCCCCCTGTTCAATTCAATGTTAATAAATTATTACAATAAATAATAGGCGAAGTCTTAGTCCTACCGGGAAAAACCTTTGCAGGTAGTGCTTCCCTGCACTACCTTATATTGGAAGATATATAAATAACTAACCCTAGTTTTCAGATAAACAATCAACTTTCTTTTGCTAATCTTGCTAGTGATACGCTCGTAGAGTGCAAGTAATATCAGTTTGGCGTTGAGGTTATTGATCTCTATGAAAAGTCTCAACTTCAACACCAAAGAGTAAACTCTTATCGTTTCTACAAATCAATTGATTGTAGGTCGAGATGTAGGTACTAATATTGGCTGAAATTATCAAGTGCAAATCATTTGATTGTTGTAATTTTTGGCTGGGGGTGGAGCTCTGTCCAAATGTAATTTTTTTGCAGGTCATGTTTTGTTTTTATGATTATGTTTTTATGAAATTTGGAGGGTAAGTGCTGGCATATTTCCAATGAATAATTTAACGATTGTATTTTTCGACCTCTTAATTGTAAACTGCCCTTTTACTAGAGTTTTCGCAGAAGACAGTTGTCGGTTAAATTAAATTGAGGTTTCAGACGCGAATTTTTATGTATAAAAAAATAAGAAGATGTACCCCCACTCTGGACTATGCTCCGCTAATTAAATATCCCCTTCAAGAACTCATTTCCTCTCGGGATACCTGGGAGCCGGCCGTTTATCGTCTTCCGAGATTAAATCCATGAAACCACAAACCTAATAAATCCGAATACGAGTGCAATGTTTTGGTTATAGTCGTACAAGCCACTCTCCTTCATAAACGAACATAGCACACATTCATTAACTTTTCCTCACTTCCAGTAGCTCCTGCGGCCTCTGAAGTGTTGTTGTTGGGGTACAATTCGTCATCTCCTCAGAAGTTTTCTTAGTCGATCCGGTTAAGTTGTCATCGAGCCGGTGAATAGCGCCTCAGTTTATTCCATTAAAACTTGGAATTTCCTGTGAGATGCGAGAATAACGATTCTTGTAATTACAAACGGACAAAGGGAATTGTCACGGTCGTTCTGGCTGAATCACGAAAGTCACTTGGATGCCTGCTACAATATTTATTTCTTATTGCTATGATAGTCAAAGGTGCGAAATGATACAGGGTGTTCCGGAATTTAGTAAAAAAGCGATGTCTTAGTTACTGAAGGTTTTCACACTTTGAAAAGCATATTCCGTATTGAAATTTTTCATCTTGCTTTATACTTTAGTGAATAAGTATATTTCCTAAACATTTTTTGAAAACTATTCATTACCAACGCATGTACTACAATAGCTTTGGTACAAAAGTAGACTGATAACCTCTCAGGATCTCTAATTTTGAAAGTTTTTAAGATTTTTTGAAAATATTGTCGTGTTTGAGAAATCGATTGGATCGAATGAAAAAAGCTAGGAAACACGTTGCTTATTTTATTTGAAAACAGTCTCGGACTCTTTTTCTATATGCAGATTCACACGAAAGGGAAGCCCTGTAATGTTCAAAGAACACCGCGTGAATCAAGGGACAGGAGATACGAATTAACATTTACTTTGAAGTTTGTAAGCCTCAGGAAAAACCTCTTTCGGCAAGGAGTTCCAAAGCTCAGCTGTTCTATTGAAAAAAGATTCCTGAGCGAGAGAAGATCGACAGGTCTCCGAATTTACAACAAAGGGGTGGGAATTCTGTACTCGTCGAGTCATCCGTGAAGATATTGCCAAGGGTGGAACGATTGATAACAATTCACAAGAGCACCGACCGTGAAAATATCTATTGAAGAGAGCCTTCTACGATGTTCTGGTGAAGTGAGCGAGTCTGTGAGCGAAGAATCACCAACAAGACGAATTGCTAGTGTCATCTAGCCGTAGTATCCATCCCTTCAAATGATATTTCCATGAGGTTGACTAATTATATCTCTATAAACAATGTTGGAGGGAAAAATAGGTAGAGAGTTCTGTCCGTCAGTTTGATAGATGTTGAAAGGAAAATTATGAAGCTTCAACTTAGAGTCTTAATTCTCATATTTGAAAACAATTACAAGACATTCTTTTGTGATATCATCTGATAAACGCGTAATATTATTTTCAGTAATTTGAGTCAATTGAAGCCTCCTTTTATTGTTTATTCAGAGAAATAAATAGAGTTTTTAATAACTACGTGGGAATTATTCCCCTAAAATATGAATAATAATTTCATTTCTCTTATATCATTTCATTGCAATACCGTGGGTTAGGTACTCTGGTTCTATTGTAATTTATTTTCTCGTGATGATGGAACTCGTGACAATTATATAATGATATTTCTTCCAATGATTGTTTGAGATCCTATTGTTAAATAATAATACTTGCAACAGTATTAAAATGGAGCCTCCCTAAATGTATCAACAATGCGACGCGATCGGCTAAATTGATTGGAATTTCATTAATGTTTTCTATCAAAAGATGGCGACAACAAATAGGACCTTGCATGCATGCGAATATGTACAAGGTATAACAGTCTGCGAGAAATATGCTAAAATTATTGTTGAATATGCGCTTGATGTATGTGAGAAATACAACGGGCCCAGGAACCCAGCTGGTTTCGAGGGCAGTGATCCCTTCCAATAACTCCTAAATGGTCCAATGATGATAGAAAGGGATAGATGGGTATTTGACCCGACCGGATATTCAATGAAGAAAATAATTTATTTCCAGTTTCCTGTCTAGGTGGTTGGGGTTTAATTGCAGAGAGACACCAAGTCTAATTGCTCGTTATTAGTATTTCCTTTTTTCGTTTCGAATACGTTCGAGGCGTTTGTTTTTGCCGACCAGTGTTGCCAAATGAAAAAATATTTCATAACAAGGCGGATTAATATAACAGTATATAATCTTTGAACAATGGTAAAACTATTGCTACGTTAATCTCCATGGAATATTTGAAATCAAGTAGTAGGTGTTGCATATAAGTAAAAAATATTTTTTACTACTTTCATCTTTGTATGTTATTATATTATGCCTGTGAAGGTTATAAATATTATGCACAATACACTTGCTTGAGAGTGGGTTAGTTTTCAGGTTAAAAATTACCATTTATTCATCGAGAAGAAGGAATCGCAAAGTGTTTTTCTAAGCTGTCTACTATTTCTTTGAGTGGCTTCAGAATGCTGAAAATTGAGATGACTCAGAAGTTTCTGATTCTGTAGAAAAACCTCCTTCTTGGGAAGTCTTTCTTCAAATTGGCAACAATGCAAGTGACTCTCGACTGCTTTGCGAAATAGTTTATCATAATGAGCTATATTATATGCCCGTGCTTGTGAAAGAAAAGCATTGTGGAAGCACTGGTAGCACAAATTGGAATTTCACGGCTTCACGCGTTGTTAGTTGCAGGAATTACGCTAGTTTCAGAACATTCATCACCGCCAGATTTGAGAAGCGCAACGTGGTGGTCCGAATATTTCCAGAGCTGAAATCATTTTTATGCACGGACATCTCTATTCTTTAAATAGGATGGGAATCATAACAGCATGAAAGTCGTGAGATCAAAGTTTATCTTTGCTCAACATTTCTAACGGCTGAACTATTCTATGCCGTCCTGAGCCAATTAGATTTTACTCAAATTATAAACAGCTTGTCACAAAAATTCCCCAGATGAAAAAAAATAAAACACTATCGAATTGTTGTTGGATGATCCACACCTCCACCTCAATGTGAGGTGTCATAGCAAATCATAATTCTCAAGTATAAAGTAAAAGATCACCTTGAGGACGAAGAGGAGTAAGCTGAGGATCAAAGCGTTGTAAAAGTATATAGTTTGCAGAAGAAAGTATTTAGTTTGCCGTTCTTTGTGTGATTCAATTTTGGATTCCTTGAAAGTGTAGGAAATAACAAATGCTTTCATATTTTTCTATTGAATGAATTGATTGAATAATTATATTTTGATACGACAGATTTGAAGAAAATAAAACAAGTAATAGTGAGATATTTGACAGTCAATTGGATAACTTCTTAGGAATTGAAGAGTAATTTTGACGACAAATCGATTATATATCCTTCACTCCAGCTACATGCTGTACGAAGCATTCATCCATGAATACTGATGAAAAAAGACTAGGTTTTTGAAAAAGATAACAGTTTGTCACAACGGGAACGGAACAATAACTCCATCAAGATTTTCTCTCACAAATAAACCCATCAGTATTTTTTCGAATCGATTTATAGTTAACTCATCAATTGATGAGATTTTATGTGAATACGGGACAGATAAAAAGCAAACCAGACATTGTGTTAAACGCTTTCTATATTTTGTTCCTCGTAATCGAAAAACACTGAAATAATCACCTTCAGTAATAAAAAGCACACAACTGAATGTATTTTTAGATTGGGAATTCACCGTTGGTTACGAGTGCTAGCAATAATTGTTGTTTCAACAAAACGAATGTAGCTTTGTGCATTTGTTTTTAGATGATAATCACCCATTAGTTCCAATACAGAATGTGACAAATATCTAGAGAAACACAAGGGTTTCGAATTATTATTTGTTTTCATTGATTTTAATAATATCGAGTCAGAATTTGGTCACTACTTGGGAAATAATTATCGACCACACTAATTTCGAAATTATCCATTCTTATGAACATCCGTTCTTGATATCATCAACAGTTTTGAAACCTATCAAAAAAAACTCATTGCGTCGAAAAACCGAAATGAATGAAAGAAATATAAATGAAACGAGTTGTTTTTGAGTAAAATTAATATAATAAAATGAAATAATAAAAGCAATTTTTCAAGGGACGAATCAAATAGTATAGTAGTTTTCACAATAAATGGTATCGACTGAAGGATTATAATAAAACCAATTAGACCCTTAAGTTGTAGAATCCGAGATGCACATCATAAATGTAAAAGGACCGGATTCAGGTGATATTGTTTCTCAGAGAGAGATTGTAGAGGATTACAGCTTACACTTCTTGTTCATTTTAGTCTTTGTATTTCATTGGAAGTGTTCACTTGTGTTACGGCGTGCAATAATTTTATAACATTTATTTGTTATTACAGACATTAATAGCAAATATTTTATACCCCAACGAACAGAATAGGCAGTATGTGGCGTCCGTGGATAAAAAGTAATAGTGCTTCTTCCAGTGGTTCGTTAAAGAAGAATCACTCATCTTGTGACGCGAAAATCATTATAAAAAATGTGTATAGTTCCTTACTTCAGCAAGGATATAACGCGGGGGCTGCAGCAAAAGTAACCAGTAATTTGACGAAGGTGCCTCTTACTTCCGTTAGACGAATTGTTGAAAATTCCATGGAATCAAGAAGAAAGCGTAAAGATTTCGGTGTCACAAAAAGTCTAGATGACTGGGAAAAAGATTTGATAAGGCGAAAAATCTACACTATGTACGATGAGCAGCGTGTCCCTACAATCAAAAGTCTGAAACAGCGGCTCATCAATGACGAAACTCACATCAACTGTGGCCTCACTACTCTTTAGCGAGCTCTATCTGCAATGGGCTTTAAATATCGCAAAATTGACAAGAGGCAAGTTATAATGGAATCCATACGTTTAATAAACTGGCGTTCTGAATATATAACGTCAATAAGAAAATACCGGTCTGAAAATAGGCCAATACTCTACCTCGACGAGACGTGGTTTGACACGCATGACACCCCTTCCAAAGGATGGTCTGATTCCTCTGATAAGTGTAAAACAAAAGCACCATCAAATAAAGGGAAGAGAATCACAATATTACACGCAGGATAACAAAATGGTTGGATCCCAAACGCTATGTGGCTTTCTGCCAAAAATATTAAGGACTCTTGACAGCGTTATAGTAAGGGACAACGCAAGCTATCATAGAAATTGGAGATTCAAAACTTCATGGCTGCAAATGACATATATTTTGAGTAAAATTATACAAAAAAAGAACTTTTACAAGTGCTGCAGTCATTTTCTTAAAAAAAACGAATGTTAGTGATACAATTGCAGAAGAATTGGGACATACATTGTTACGACTACCTCCCTACTACTGCGTGTTCAATCCCATAGAGCTTATGTGGCACCAACTTAAATCGAGCGTGCGCGGAAAAAATACTTCTCCGACTTTAAGTGGTAGTGTGGTAGAATTAATTAGGAACTGTATGAATGACATTCCTACCGAGAGTTGGAAAAGTTCTGTTAGTCATGTTATAAATATTGAAAACTCGTACCTTTCTGTAAAACCAATTGCGCCAATTATAAATAATTTAGAAGAGGATAGCGATAGCGACACTGAACTAAATATAGAATAGAATTGTAACATTTAAATGATTTACTTGTATATCTCCTACATTATGCAAAATTCAAATTTTTTAAGTTCGACCCTGTAGCACATTTGCATCTTTTACCAGATGATTTTCTACACAATGGGATTAAATCGGGTAGTTTATTGCAGTTAATAAGCCAATACCATTAATTGTGAAAAATACTATACAATTGAAATAAAAAAGAAATAGGAACAAGCAGAAATTGAACGGAAAAATAAAAAACAGTAGAGTACAAAAAAAAAATTGGAAAAAAATATAAAAGGATAAAGATATCGAAAAAGGTTCATGTAAGTGTAATTTTGATTTTTATTACATATCTGAAATTGTCTTCGTGTGTGCTGACTGATACTATAGTTTTTGAAATCAAGTTTTATGAGGAGTTTGAATACCTAACCTCTACTTCATACTCAGTTTGAACATATTCCTTTTGACGATTCCACGAGGGGTACAATGGTTACCAAAGATGAAGAATATCGAATCCTAAGGCTTTTCAGGCGCTCTTGTATTCGAAACGTATTCGTCTCTTCATCTCTCCCGCTAGTTGGCTAGCCGTAAGTGAGAGAGAAAGAGACAGAGACGAATACATTTTGAATAAATAAGCGGTAGAAAACGCCTCTGATGAACAACGGTCTTATTTTGTGACTGCGTGTTGAATATACATGAAATTGTAAGTAAAATTGTTTAGCAGTCATTGTTCAACTTCCTCATGGTTCGATTCACTTTCAAAATGATTTATTCATTCAGTTAGACGGAAGTTCGAATGGAAATCTTACCTATCGTGTGTCTGTGCTTCATTTCTAAAAGAACCGATGAACAAAGGAAATTGAAACAATTCTGATACTCATTGTTGTGTAACGATGAAGTAGGGGTTCAAAGACACAAATAAACGATGAGATTGGGTGTAAAAGATGAAACTTTCTTAAAGATCAATTTCCCTAACACCAAACTGATATTTTTGCACTCAACGCGCGTTGATCCGTTTCAAAGAGCATTTTGCACACATAAAATACGGAAGGGTATCCAGTGTCGCCCAACACGCTCTAGACAATGACCACAAAATTGGTGAAAGCAATCTGAAACTGATCAAACATGTGCATGACACAGGATGCATGTGAGAGTCTATAAATGGCAAAATGTAAAAACAGCATGAATGGTGACAAGGGACCTATCCCTTTCAGCTCGAGTTTCAATTTAATGTTGAGAAAGTAATCAGAATAATCAATACTAACAGATGACGGAACTTGCAGGTAGTGAGTTCATTATCGAGAAATTAATTAGAATAATTAATAGTAACAAACAAAGTCCATATCGGAACAAAAAACTGTAGGTATATAAACAACTAACCCTCTAGCTTTAGAAATAGTATCAATTTTCTTCTTCTGAAGATGCTAACCTTGTTAGCGAAACGCGCGTCGAGTGCAAAAATATCAGATTGGTGTTAGGGTAATTGATCTCTAAGAAAAGGTTCAAAGACACGCCAATACAGAAGTTTCCGGTAAAAAAATTAGAAAAAAACAAATGTTTGATGTTACAAATGCTCGTTTTACAAGTTGCGAGTGTTTTTGTGTATTAACAATGTGGGCGCTATATCATAAACGATGAAGTAGCTGTATCAGATACACTTTCCATTGTCTATGGATGCCATGTAATTACCAACGGAGATTATTTGTTAATATTTTTAATGTATATTAATTTTTATTGATTAGTTACCAAATAATACATCCATAGCCGCTTAAACATTGAATCCCACTACACAATAGCGCCTTGAAAAAAATTATATTGAAGCTGAAGACTGAAACCGAGAACACAAACAGTCACTCCGCGAGTAGAAAAACAAGCTGTGTTTAATCTGTGCCTGAACCCCTTCGTCAACCCTCAAATTCCCCTACAATTAGTTTATTGTCTTCGAAACAAATGATGACTTCCGTTCGATATATTCCAAGGGTTCTAATCTAACATCCTCTTTTTGATGGTATGAATTATATTGAAGGGTGAAGACAACCTTTTACAGTTATGGGCCCGGAGATTATACTAGGCAAATTGTTGAAATAGAAGGTATATCTTTCACCCTTGGTAACGATCTATCAGGCCAATCATTATTTGGTTAATAAAATAACACCACTCCACAAAATATTTGTGGAAGTATGCAAGTTGTAATCCACCAAAAGAGTTGACATTTGAGTTAACAAGTGTTTAAAAAAATTAATACCAAATATCATTAATATCGAATTGAAAGCTGAAGTTGGATTGAAATATATATTTCGGTTGTGATAAAGAGATTTGAAATTGAGTTGAATGAAACATTAACGAACATGTTGATCTTTCCGCCAGGCCACCCTGCTGAGTAATCACACGTTAAAAAGTAAGGCCTCGTTAATCCATTGCTCACACAAGTTTCGACTTCTGAGGGTTGACGTTCGTCAGCTGGTTCGGAACGAGCAACCTTACGAAACAACAATAATCTAATCCCCCTCCAGTTTTTAACAAATATTAATGGCATTTATAATACTGTTGTCACATATGTTTGGTACCAAATATCTAGAAATATATGTATGTGTGTTTGAATAGGTTTCAGCGGCCAGTTGTATGTTGTCGTTGAGTTCGGGTTGAAACGCGTCTAGACTTTTGTGCTCTACGTTTCTGCTCCTATTTTGGAGCCATTTTAAAGGGGTTGATGTGACTTCACGATGAGTTCTCCACCTGCCTACTCCTCAGGTGTTGTCACAGGGGGAAAGGATTTGTGGCTTGACGCCAATGCCTCAATCCGCCTACTCCCCAGGTCACGAGTTCTCTCTGAGGTCCCAATCTGTCTACTCCTTTGATTGAGGCCACGGCGACAATTCACAAATCCTTTTCCTATGTGTCAACAACACCTGAGGAGTAGGCAGATTGAGACCTCAGCGTGAAGTCATGTCACTCGGAGCCGGACCGTCGACGTATAATATATTATGGTTTTTATCTAATTCTATAAAAAAATCGACGGGCAGGGCACATCCTTAGAGAGTGGTGAGTGATATAATCATCAATAGTATCGGACTAGTTTTCTCGTAATTGATTCTAGAGTCGGATACAATTTGAGTAGTATCATTATTAATACCAGTCTTTAGCGAACAGACAAATGAGGTCTTTGCTTTGTTTCGCTCAGTTATTTCGTAAGGCGAGTAATTGGCCAACAGATATTCGTTGGACAGTTCTTGAAAATGACTTCGAAAGGGAAGTTGAAACATCGAACAATTCGGAAGAAACCAAATGGATTTATAATTTTCGCTAAATTGAAATTTCAGTATATCTGTTGAATGTGGAGTTCAATTGATATCATATATTTTTTCACAATTCAATTTTGAAATCGAGAATTCACCGTCCATGACCTCTGGCTTCGATAATTCAAGACTATTTTATCGTTTGGAACCAGAATTTTCATGTTGCTCGGAAATAAACTTTTTTTTATTAAAACACATTCTACCCGATGACCAGTAACATTTTTTTATCTCACGGTTTTAGATGTGAGGTAAATGTTCCATCCAGTGTTTTGTAACGGTAAAGGAGGAATAAATCGTACGCATACCTGTTGGTCCGCATAATCCAAAATTTCGTATGGGAAATAAATTCGATCGTCTACCGTGAAACCACAGATCGTGGTTATCGGGAAGGATCGAAGTTAGCTTTGGATGAAAACTTGAGTTGAATTATTTTTCATAATTAAAGATGTATAACTGTTATAATAAAATTTCTGTGGAAATGCATATATTCAATTATTATTTTATAGTATCGTGATCTCAGTGGGTAGCTTGAAAAAATGTGTTTATATGTACATTTTGGCAATCATTCCGAGAAGACGATTGCATTTGATAAAAATTGACGCGTCTCTATGGTAACTTGAAACTTTTATTATTTTTTTGTAATTTCTTCAGTCTTCTCAGTTTTCATTATATTAATCATTCATTATTTTC
This sequence comes from Zygogramma bicolorata, assembly GCA_032362365.1. Taxonomy (NCBI): domain Eukaryota; kingdom Metazoa; phylum Arthropoda; class Insecta; order Coleoptera; family Chrysomelidae; genus Zygogramma; species Zygogramma bicolorata. The sequence goes on from JAVJAQ010005740.1 coordinate 922,467, forward strand.
GTTTCTTTGTTTTCCCAGATTTTTTATTCATTCCTAGATATGTTTTTTTTTCAACAATTTGTAATTGTTAAATTTAATATGAATCTCAATTCATGCTATTACTCAAGTTTTTCTTTCTTCCTCTTATCTGAAATATTGCTTTATTCAATCCCAATAATCTTTTGAGTCACAGTGATTTCAGCTTCATTCCGCGGTTTTTTATATTCTCCATAAACGTCATCATTTACTTTCACCTCTAATGGTGAGTTTCCTCTCAGAATAGAGTTTGTATTGGTAGACTATGCCAGTTTCAAATCACTCTATTCAATGATATTGACAAGTGACCTTGTCAATGTCATGAATCACATCGATTGATTCATTTTGTAAGGAGTATACCAATTGTTTGTGCATTGCGTTTGCTCCCCGAATCGAACTTTTTTTGAACGTTGATAGTGATCTTCAAGAAAACTGACAGATGTTTAGATGTGGCTTCTAAACCAACATGAAAAATTTATCGACATACCCATATAATTTCAATTCCCTTTCTTCAATTCACTTGGATCCCAACAGCATTGGGCGTGATCGAAACTTAATGATCCATTTCATTTCAACGTATAAATTACACTATCAATACTTATCTGTTTCATAAGCCACTTATTGATATTCATCATCCGATAGCTATATATTTAGAAGAAACCGTATCCATTTGATTTCAGACTGAAATTGTTTAATCAGCGTATTATTTAAACTTTAAGGAAAACTCCATTGCTCAACTAAGAACTGAGAATAATTCAGTACCAGGTCAGAGTTTCAATATAATCACAACAAATGCACGAAACAAAATTGTGTTCTACTATCGTCTTAACAGCTGATGTATTTTTCAATTTTGATCTATCGTATAGACGATCTCATATAACTTACACCTTTACATATGAATATCTTCCACGTATTGGAATCATTTTTACCATCAACAAGTTTCTGATCATTAATCTAGTGCGAACAAGAGTCTAACTTCTCGACTTGCGATCGCAGCCACGATAAAAAATCAATTTTTTCTACAACTACATTCCAAAACACGCTTTTCTGTGTAGTTTTACGTTCACAAACATAATTATTTCTCAAAATGATTGAAATTTGACATCAGTGTGCCGCAAAGTAACATTTCTGTGCCACAAAGTGACATTTCTATGCCACAAACTGACATTTCTATGCCACAAACTGACATTTCTCTGCGAGAATTCATACACACTACCTATCCATTGCTTGGCAACGGAGCAACATCTATCGAACCATTTCAATGTCAACAAAGGTCAAGCATAAAATATTTGTAAAATATTCTCATCCCATAAATGTTTGAATGAGATTGAACCAAAATGTATAGCAACAGGTCTGAAATTGAAAATACTCTGCCAGAACTAAGAGAACAAGTTCATTCATTGTCATTGAATTTACTTACTTGAACTTCAAGAAAAATTTATGAAACTGCATACGAACATTTTAAGGGTTGGAAAAAAATTCAAAACTAAAAGGGTTTCTGAAAATATAATTTTGGCATATTTTGAAGAACTATCCAAATCAAGAAAAGCCTTTACTGTTTGGTCAATATATTCAATGCTAAAATCCACTTCTCTTGGGCACAATAAAGCTAAGAATGGGTCACTGATCCGTTTTATAGTATGATATAATTTTGAGTAAAAAGAGTGTTGTAAAAAAAGTATAGTCTATAACACGAGCAGAAATTCAATTTCGCACTTGTTTGAATTGCAGCACTCGCTTGCGCTTGTGCCGCAACACTAGACCTTTATAAACACAAAGATTTATATGCATGAGGTTTGCACTTTTTATGGTTAGTGAAGAATAGCAGTTTCATTATTTTACCCGATGTTATGGAAAGCGACAAGGTGTTTGTGACGCGAAGTATGTACATAAAATCGTATTCGTACTTCTATCCTGTATATTGTTGCTCTTCTGACCTTCGACCTTCACCTTCGGTACATAACTCGAGACAAAACACGTGTTGCTGAGGCTGCAAGCTATTATTAAGAGTGATTACAGTGCCAAACAATGGTCGGGTCACCTATAGTCGATTAGTTACAAGAAAAATTTAGTTTTTTTTGTTTGTCTTCAATTACGTCGCGTCTGGTACAAAGATCGTACAATATATTGGTACGAACGAAAATGAAATTTTTCAACGAGAAAGTATGAGTATGCTTGCTTTATACAGTTGTATCGAAATAGCAAAGGAAATGCAGGTTCAGGAGAAAAAAAGTACAAATTTAACACTGGGGTATATTTGTAATGATTTTTACGAAAACTTTTTCATTCAACTGCAGAAGAAACCTAAAAGTTTTGACAACACGATGTCTCTATCCGAATTATGTACTGTTGGATTTCACAGTGTATTCATTGAAAGTTGCCAATAGCTAAGTATTCACTAATAGGAGTCCTCCCAAGTGAAAAAAAAATCTGGATGTGAAAAACAAACAAAAAACAGACTATGGGCGAAATATGAAGTTTTTTAGGTTAATTCAAAAATTTGGATAGGTAGTAAGTTCGTTTTGTAGATTTTCACCTTGACGAAGGCGTGTTGCTCAGATGATTATCTGTAAAAATTCCACAATGTTAGAGGGAGCAGAAGGTAATCTTGAAACTTCGTTTGAACTTGTATTTTTGAAATGGCTCTTAGTGAAGATCCCTCCCAAAAGTTTGGTAACCAATAATGACCAATGGCTGGAACAAGATTATGGATCATGAAAACCATCCATACATCACTTCCTAGAGAAAGTAGAAATGCCCGTCAGGAAGGAACTGCACCATTATGATATTGTTTTTAATATTTATAATACCGATTTACAAGCGCAAACACAGGCTATAATTTATTTATTTATTTATAGAATAATACATCCAAACAGATTATTAAATCCACTTACTGGAGTATATAACAAAAGATACAAATGGTGATCCTAGTCAAATACAAAAAAAAAAGTGAATATTTGTATTGTAATAAATTTACATAATAGAAAAAGAATGATAGATTCTCAGTTTAAAGGAATCCTTCTGAAGAGAAGCTTTTTATATTGTTGTAGAGTTAGATTAAAGATGTCAACACCTTCTAGCCTATTAAACTGTTTACACATGTTCAGTAATGGACTGTTAAAATGATGATATGTGTTGGGAACAATTATATGGAAGGTAAGGTTTGATCTAGAGGTAAATCTAGGTACGGAGAAATTAATTGATGAGAGAAGCGGGGGGGAATCTATCAAGTTGTTTAGGAGTGATCTCCCTGCGCTTCCGCAACGAAACAACCTGGAATTCGTCTAGTAGATGTGCATGGCTGTAGTTGTTAGTTGGATAGCTATTATATTTTTCGAAATATAAAAATTTTAAAAATTTGCGTTGAATTCTTTCTAGTGAGTCAATATATTTCTCTTGTGAAGGATTCCAAACCGAACTACAATATTCCAGCTTAGTTCTAACTAGTGAAAAGTAAACAGTACGTATTGCGTCTATGGAGCTAAATTCTTTACAGTTACGAATAACAAAGCCCAGGATGCGGGCTGCCTTAGCTGTAATATTTTCGATGTGTGCTGCAAAGGTTAATTTGCTATCGAACAAGATTCCAAGGTCCTTGCATTCGGTAATGCGATTGATAGATATGTTATTAAGATTATAGTCAAATTCTACTGGTGACACAGTTCTATTATATGTCATAATTTTACATTTGTTTATGTTCAGTGGCAGATTGTTATAAGTACACCAATCTGTTAAGTTATTTAGATCTTTTTGTAAGGCTATTGCGTCTGAGATATTTTTTATTATTTTATACATCTTAAGATCATCAGCAAATAGTAGAGTGTTTGAGCTTATGAAGTCGCAGATGTCGTTGATGAAAAGTAAGAAAAGTAGGGGTCCCAGATTAGACCCCTGCTGGACACCGGAGGTTGCAACGAAGCTGAAACTTCTCACCCCACTGTATTCGACATATAGGGTTCTGTCTGATAAATATGATTTTAGGAGGTTTTGAAGTCTTCTGGAGAATCCAAAGTAATTCAATTTGTTTAGCAGGTGTTGATGAGAAACTTTGTCGAATGCCTTGCTAAAATCAGTGTACACAACATCAACTTGTTGCCTGTTATCCAAGGCATTCGACACGAATTGGGTAAAAGTGCAGAGGTTGGTAGATGTGTTCCTTTTTTTTACAAACCCGTGTTGACAGTCAGTCAAGGAGGTTTTGATATGTTCATATATAATGGTTGATAGAATAATCTCAATCAATTTGGAAAAGACTGAGATCAGTGCTATTGGTCGGTAGTTTATGATATCGGATGTCAAACCAGACTTAAAAACGGGGCAGACTCGTGAGGTTTTCCATATTTCTGGGAAGCTTCCGTTCAATATTATTTTATTGTACAGGATAAAAAGGGGACGTAAGAAGTGGTCTATATGTTTCTTTACAGTTTTAGCTGGGATATTGTCAGGACCACAAGTTAATTTGTTTTTTAATTTTTTCGAGGCTGCGATTATTTGTTCGATTGATATTCCAGATATATCAAGATGCTGACTTGGGTTATGAAGTGTGCCATTTTGTATATTTCGATAGTTTTTGGTAATATACACACTACTAAAGTGCGATGCAAAAGAATTAACGATATCGGTTGGAGTTGATAATGTAATGTTATTGTAGGTCATTTCTCCTGGAATTCGAGTTTTGTTTTTTTTTGAGTTGGTATTCGACCAGAAACTTTGCGGATTTGATTTTGAGTTGTTTTCTGAGTTAGTAATGAATTTCCTATATGCTATTTGTATGTTTTTTTTTAACTTTTCTTAAATTTTTGTATTTTTCGTGATAGTATAAACATTTACGTTTCCTAAACATTCTTAGGTAGTGTGTTTTCATTTTTATCTGATTAATGAGTTCTTTTGTATACCAGGGCGGGAATTTATTCAACTTATTCTTGACCAAGGGAGTGCAATCACATATTATAGACTGGACAATTTCATTGAAGGCTACACAAGCTAGGTTAATATCACTAAAATCTTCCAGAACCTCCCAATTAACATCACCCAACAAGCGGGCTAGTTTTATGTTATCAATTTTAGTAAAGTCATATCGCTTAGTTGTGGATATGAATTTTTTAGGTTGTCAAGCATTTATTTGCAACGTAGCACAGAGAGTGGGGTGATGGGGATCCTCTGGAACTAATGGGTCAGCCTCCAATCCAACTGTTGTTGAAATAATATCGGGCGATAGTACTAAGTCTAGGATTCTGCCATTTTGATTGGTTACATAGTTTTTCTGAGTCTGGTTAGTGAAATTTGTATAGAGTAAAAATCTACTTACTAATCTGGATATTTGCCTGAGCTGGTAAAATTTTTGAAGTTCTGTTATATTAAAATCACCTAGTACTATGGTTTCGCTAATTTGGGGAAGACCCTCCAGAAATTCAAAAAATGATTCATAGTTAACATAGGTCGTATCAGGGGGTACATACACAAGTATTATGTTGATTGACTTATCATTTGTGATGAATATTTTTGCACTCATAACGTCTATTGATATAACTGGGCATCTAATATCAACAAAAGTGGATTTGAAATAGTCATTATTAATAGCTAGGATCACTCCCCCTCCCAACGTACCGTAAGAGCGGTCCTTACGATGAATTGTAAAGTTGTTCGGGAACAACTCGCTGTTTTGAACACTGTCCCTTATCCATGGTTCAGTTACTGCTATGATTGGGTGATCGCATGCGAGGAGATTGGTGAGAAAGGTGTGTGTTTTTGAGTTGAGACCTCTGCAATTTTGGTATAGAATGTCAATTTGATAGGCATGAGTGGAGTGACTGTTGGATGTATTAATCAGTTTTTTTTTTGAAGAATTGTTGGTATTCCATTCCTGTACCCAATATATATGTCTGGATCTCCGTTTTGTCTACGGTGTTCTAGCTCGTTTCTAAGGACCTTGTAGTATTCCCTCTGTTTTATGGTAGCATCACTACTAATTGAGATATTTTTGAATGTTTCGTTCTCTCGTAAGATTCTGGCCGCCTTTAGCAGAGTAATAACCTCGTTATGATCAGACAAAGTAACTTTTATTGGTCGTTGTTTGTTTTGGGATAATTTTCCCAAACGGGATATAATTAATCTGTCTGTGTTGTAGTTTGGCATTACTCGTGTAACTAGGTCATCCACCAGCGGTTTGGGATTAGTATTTTCACTAACACCAAAGAGTAGGACATTCCTTTCTCTACGTTTCATTTCGTTAATCTCAGTTAGCATCTCATAAATATTAGGTGGGTTGCTTGATGAGTCATTATTTATTTTCCTCTCAAGTTCCTTTACTTTATTTGTGAGTTCGGTTATTTCTTGTTCGTATTTGTTTTCCATGGTAGACACACTTTTTTGTATGTTGTCCATTTTTTTATCAAGGTCCGCAAATTTGCCATTTAAACACCTGCTGCTACTTTATCTACTAACGTTTTTACGAAGGTTTCATCTTGCCACAATTGTTTTATCGCTACGTCTACGGCATTATTAACTTCGATTTTCTGTTCGCGGGTCAATGGCATTTTCACTTTTCTCGCGGATGGAGCACTTTTCACCAGTGTAGAGTTATTATCTATCACAACTATACTGTATTATGGACTTTATAAATGTTCACGGATAAATTCCATGCAATAATTCGATTGAATTTGTGGTTTTAACGGAGCATTGTACGAACGTGTATCACCACTCGACTACTTCACGACATTAATAATGATTTTCAGATATGTTGAATTAGGTTTACGTGAACCCAGGAGAAACCTCTATCGGTAAGAAGTTCCAAAGCTCAGCTGTTCTATTGAGAAAAGATCCCTGAGCAAGAGAGGTTCGACAGGTCTCCAAATTCACAACAAAAGGGTGGGAATTCAGTACTCGTCGAGTCATACGTGTAATATTGCCAAGGGTGGAACGATTGATAACAATTCGGGAGAGCACCGACCGAGAAAATATCTATAGAAGAGAGACAAGTCTCCGACCCTCCTACGAATTGCCTTTCTCTGAATAGAATCAAGAAGCCTCAATGCATATTTTGGTGCTGAACTCCACACATGAGAACTGTATTCCAAAACAGGTCGCATCTGAGCCTTGTAGATCATTAGAAGCTGACGAGAAGTGAAGTATTTCTCCGCAAGAAATAGAAATCCAAGTTTCTGGGAAGCACCTTTAGCGATCGATCTCACATGGTTTTCCCATGAGAGATTATCACTGATCGTAATTCCTAGCATCGAGATACTTGACTTTGTAGGAATAGTTACTCGTGACATCTGAATACTAAATGATGATAGATCGGCTTTTCTTGAGATAAATGCCTGGGTTTTCCCAGCAGCAACTTCTACCAATTTCATGCTACCTCGTTCTATTATTTTTACCAAGTCGTCGTTAATTTTATTGACGTGAATGTTTCTTTGAATTTTTGTTTCTCGAGCTGGTTTGGGGACTCGAGAAGGAAAAATGGTATGAAGAGTACTGTCGTCCGCAAAACTATGTATTGAACGAGATGTTTTCTAGAGCAAATATAATGATGGTGTGTTGTTGGATGATAAATAAAGTTCGAAGCCCCTCTACCGAACAATCACAAACCCTAATCACCAAACTTATCCCGTCCCATCACCGTCGTCAACTCTTCCTGGTCTTTTATCGCATCCATCAATCACAAGTTTCTTGGCTTGAATTACCGCGCATAAACTGTAAAAGAAATCTATTATGAGCGTAAATATCTTGATGCCTGCGGTAGGTTATTATTCTATGACGCGAAGGATCTTTATTATAGTCATTTAGCAATAAAAATAACTCGATGGTGTCGCTTTAATGGACGCAGAATTGAAAAATTAATATGCAAGATACATGTGCTGAAGTGGATTCCAAATCGTATTATGACGTTTGGACTTTTCGGCTAATAAAAATAGTAATTATTAGAAAGAGGTGAGTAATGATCACGAATAGTATATCATGCAACGATTATGTAATGAGGGTTATTGATACACGAGCATCAACCGGGATACGAAACGAGCCGAAGGTGAGTTTCGTAAAGTTGATGCGAGTGTATTAATAACCATTACATGAGAGTTGCATACGCTATGTTATCCACACCCGATAAATAGTGATGAACTACACATATTGTATTTATATTTGTATTGCACACAATAACACTAATTAAACGAATTTCTTTGAAAAATCCTACAAAATTGTAAATAATGATATTACTTCGAGATATAAAACGATGAGATATGAAGAGAAGATCACAAATAAAAAAAAATAGAGATAAATAGAGATTGATCGAGGCCGGAATCGAACCCATGTCTCTTCCAACTAGTCTAACTAGCTGATATATATTCTTAGCGCCTTAGACCACTCGCCTACGGAGAGCTCAAAAATTTGATTGAAAAATTAAGGAATAAATGATGCATTTGTCAAATGGAAAATTCAATCATTGTAACTGTATTTCTGCCGGTGAAGGTGTCGAAGGTGATTCTCCCATATCGCTGGTATCAGACATTTTGTTATGATTATCGAAGCTTGGCTATATTCTTCAAGGATTCAATACCTATACCGATTTTGACTTGACAAACGTCAAATGCAGAGCATGCACATCATGCTTGATTGAAAAATAATGGGTTTCTATTGGTTGAAAATCTGTGTCGTAATGAAAAATCTGTATCGTAATGGATTTCATTATAAAACGGGTTGTGGGCATATGACTGTATCATCAGAGTACGGATGTAGATAATAGTATATTATACAACGATCGTGTAATGATGGTTACTATTACATGAGCATAAACTGGGATACGAAACGAGCCGAAGGTGAGTTTCTTATGGTTTATGCGAGTGTATTAATAACCATTACATGGGAGTTGCATACGCTATTTTATCTACACCCAATAGATAATGAAGAACTGAAAATATTATATTATTAGGTATTTATATTGAACACAATAATAGTGGGTAATCAATCGTATTTCTTTGAAAAATTCTACAAAATTATAATTAATGGTATAACCACGGAAAATTCAACAAAAAGAAATGAAAAGGAAAAAAATTAAAAAAACTTCTGCCGAGGTCAGGAATTGAACCCGGACGTTTCTCTTCACTGCCGGCGCGGCGCCTTTGACCACTCGGCCATGAGAGTCCATTTGATTTGGTCGAAAATAAAAGTATATATGTTGCATTTGTCAAATGAAAAATATAATCCTGTCGATTGTATTTTTTTCTTGCCTAAGACATCTGTGGAGTCGCTGGTAATTGTTCTATATCACTGCTATAAGACATTTTCATACGATTATCGAAAATTGACTAAATTCTTCAAAAATTCAATACCTACTAATTTTGATTTGACAAACGTCAAAATGCAAAGCTTGCACATCATGCTTAATTGAAAAATAATGTGTTTCTATTGGTTGAAAATCTGTATCGTAATGGATTTCATTATAAAACGAGTTATGTGCATATAAGTGT